>BMAC01000075.1:1886433-1905883 GCA_014905375.1 Phtheirospermum japonicum
GAAGATGACGAGGAATTCGATTTTAATGGGATTATTAAAAGGATGGAGTCGACTACTCTCGAAGAAGATGAACTGGCCMTTGTGACTCAACGCTTCAACAAATTCTTGAAGAAGAAGAACAACTCTGGAAGCTCAATTACAAGGAACAGGACTCAAACATCCACTCCAAAGTTTACTGGACGATCTCTTCCACAATCTCAGTCCTCAAATTCAATTTCCAATGTGTCAAGTTCTTCAAAATAACTCAGCGAGATACAATGCCATGAATGCAAAGGTTGGGGACATTACAAGAATGAGTGTCCCAACTTTCTTAGAAAGAAAAGTATGATCGCTACTRACTTTACTTAAGACTTCAATGATTCTGAGTCACTTGATCCAGTCCCAGCATTATTCTCCCATGTTGTTTGGGACGACGATATCCATGTTGGTTTGCTTGCAGATAACATCGTGTGCCTGAATGCTGAGACCACTGACTATTGTGAGGAATACGAGCAGTTGAGTGAAGATCACAAAAAATTGTATGTCAGTTGGAGTAAACAGGTACTCAAGGTGAAAGATCTCGCAAAAGAAGTAGAGAAGCTAACCAAGGAAAAGGAGGATCATCTCGAAATTATTGTCCGGTTGGAATCATCTCTCACCAAGAAGGATGCTGAACTCGAAAAGATTAGGAACGAACTGACCACTGTTCGAGGAACAATTTCAAATCTAAAYAAAGGTAAGGCGAAGCTTGATGAAATTTTGCAGGTTAGCTTCCCAGAGTCCTCTAAGCATGGAATAGGTTACAAGCCAAGTCAACCCACGCAAGTGTCAAGTCAAGAATGAAAATCTTCCAAACGCCACAAGAAAAGGAGGAGACATTTCTTGTGTCATCATTGTGGAGATCCAGGCCACATTCAGCCCTTTTGCTGGAAGATCATTGGCGAAAGAAGACTCTTTCAGAGATCAAGTATGCTTGTCAAGTCCAATGTTGGTAACCGCGGTACCAACATTAATACCAACATCAGATACAAACAAGTGTGGGTCAAGAAAAACAGCGTCAAGTGCAATATGATCCATAGCTCCTTGAAGTCTCTAGTCCCTGGAGCCTGGTATTTTGACAGTGGATGCTCGAAGCATATGACAGGCTCAGAAGAATTACTCTCCAACATTGTCAGATTTAAAGGTGGAAAAGTGAAGTATGGAGGAGGCGCAAATGGCCAAATTGGCCAAGGGACTCTCCATGTTCCTGGTGTTGTAACATTGGAAAATGTGCTGCTAGTAGAAGGACTTACAGCAAATTTGATCAGCATAAGTCAATTGTGCGACGGAGGGTTCAGCGTTAAATTCAACCGTGAAAAATGTGAAGTTTATGAGGAGAATGAATCGTGTATTCTCACTGGGAAAAGAACTTCAGATAATTGCTACCAAATTCACAGTGATGCGTTTTGCAGGTTGTCCCAATTTAGTGATGCAGAACTATGGCATCAAAAGCTTGGTCATGTAAATTACAAGATGATGGATAGGTTGGTCAAGGAAGAATCTGTGACTGGACTGCCCAAGCTTAACACCAAGATCATTCCGGTGTGCGAGGCATGCCAAAAGGGAAAACAGGTAAGGGTGCCACATTCAGTCCAACAAAGTTTCACTACATCATCTTGCTTTGAACTGCTTCACATGGATCTCATGGGACCACTAGAGGTTGAGAGCCTTGGTGGTAAGAGGTATGTTTTCGTGATTGTTGATGATTTTTCTAGGTTTACTTGGGTATAGTTTTTAAAAGAAAAATCTGAAACTTTTGAGGCTTTTAAAAAACTTGCAAAGAAGCTATGTGTAAGATTTAAAGTAAAAATTAGTAGAATTAGAACCGATCATGGAAAGAAATTTGAAAACGCATCTTTTCTGAAATACTGCACTTCCGAGGGTATTAGTCGTGAATTTTCTTCTCCAATTACCCCTCAACAAAATGGCATAGCTGAACGTAAGAATAGAACTCTAGCGGAGATGACTAGAACTATGCTCATTTCTAATGGGATAGCTAAACGATTTTGGGCTGAAGCAATGAACACTGCATGTCATATCACTAATAGGGCATATTTTAGACCAGGTTCATGTGCAACTCCTTACAAATTGTTGATTGGGAAGAAACCAAACTTGAGCTTTTTCATGTGTTTGGATGTGTTTGCTATGTGCTTAACGACAGAAATCATCTTGCTAAACTTGACTCAAAGAGTGATAAGTGYATCTTTATGGGCTATTCTCAAAATAGTCATGCATATAGGTTGTTTAACCTTCGAACTCGAAGTATGTTTGTGTCAGTAAATTTCAAGTTTGATGATCTAACAAGTGGAGTCAAGCCTGTCGAGGATGATGATCTGGTTTATGATCAAAACCCTCAGGGCAGTGTTACTCCTACTTCAGTTGATRGTGCAGGTAYTGAAAACAAAGATGCAGCCGCTGAACTCAGAAACTTAAGTGATGTTGATAACCATGTTGATACTGGGATACCAACATCAGTACTAACATCGAGCCAAATTGCAGAATCTGATTCTGATTCAGAGGAAGAAGATCCAGCAGATCCCATTGATCTTCATCAGAGGGATATTCCATCCAGAATCAAGAAAAACCACCCCGTGGGCCAAATCATTGGTGATATGGATGAAAGAAGTACAAGACGTCGACAAATAAATTTCAAGGAAATGGTCAGGTATGTATGTTTGTCTACTAATTGTTCTAAAATACGTGAGTCTCTGTAMCTTTCTGRAATAGAGCCCAAGCGMRTGGAGGATGCACTCAARGATRAGTTCTGGATTCGGGCTATGCAAGAGGAKCTGGACCAATTCTCCAAGAATGATGTGTGGGATCTTGTTCCACGGCCAGAAAATGCTCACGTGACGGGGACCAAGTGGATATTTAAGAACAAGACTGATGAAGTAGGCAACATTATGAGGAACAAAGCTCGACTTGTCGCACAAGGGTATACGCAAATTGAAGGTATTGATTTTGATGAGACTTTTTCCCATGTTGCTCGAATTGAGTCGGTAAAACTTTTGCTTTCTGTTGCTTGTCATATGAAAATTTCGCTACATCAAATGGACATTAAGAGTGCGTTTTTGAATGGGGTATTAAGTGAAGAAGTATATGTTGAGCAGCCTAAAGGATTTGTGGATCCTCAAAAACCTGATTTTGTTTTAAAATTAAAAAAGRCACTTTATGGTTTAAAACAAGCTCCTAGAGCCTGGTATGAAAGGCTAACTCAACATTTGCTTTATTTGAATTTTAGACAAGGGGAAGTTGACAAAACTTTATTTCTTCTTAAATCCAACAAGCATATCTTAATTGTCCAAATTTATGTAGAAGATATTATTTTTGGATCCACTAACGAGCAGATGGTCAAGGAGTTTGTCACTCGAATGTCTGATACGTTCGAAATGAGCATGGAAGGTAACCTCTCATACTTCCTCGGATTAAAAATTAAACAGCTTGATGACGGTATTTTCCTTTCCCAGACTAAATATGCTAAAAATCTAGTCAAAAAGTTTGGGTTAGAGGGTGAAACTGTTAAGAAAACACCGCTGGGCAAAACTGTAAAGCTGACCAGAGACGATATTGGTAAGGGTGTTGATAACACTATGTACAGGAGTATGATAGGAAGTTTGTTGTATTTGACAGCAAGTAGACCAGATATCATGTATAGTGTGTGCTTATGTGCTAGATATCAGTCTAATCCAAAAGAGTCACACTTAAAAGCGGTTAAAAGAATTATTAGGTACATTGCTGGTACAACTGAACTAGGTGTGTGGTACACGAAAGATACTGGTACTGAACTTTTACGATTCATTGATTCTGATTGGGCTGGGGATGTAGTAGATAGGAAGAGTACTACTGGAGGATGTTTTTTTTTGGGTAGTAATCTAATTTCTTGGTACAGCAAAAAGCAAAATTGTATTTCTCTTTCTACAGCTGAAGCCGAGTACATTGCAGCTGGAAGTGCGTGCACACAATTACTGTGGATGAACCAAATAATTGAAGACTACGGTCTRCACAGTAGTATCTTGACGGTGTTGTGTGACAATTCCAGTGCCCTTGACATCTCCAAAAATCCAGTCCAGCACTCTCGAATCAAACACATTGACATAAGGTATCACTTTATTCGAGACCTAGTTGAGAGGAAGATTATTAGCCTTGAACATATTGGAACTGATAATCAGCTGGCTGACATCTTCACTAAGGCATTAGATTACGAGACCTTCTCTCGTTTGAGAAGATATCTCGGTATGTGCATTGTCTAACCAATGTTGGTTGTGATGTTGTGACACCTCTTATCAACATTAGTCACAACATCTGTATTATTTGGCATGCATTTTTCTTTTCTTTTCATAGATGAGTCCAATGCATTGAGTTTGATTGAAAGTGAAATAAGGTCCGATGTTGCAATAAAAATGATGACAAAAAGGACCAACCTCTTCGAAATTACGTGATTGTGGAACTTGCCCGCAGAAACTGGTTTTCTCCCAGGTCCAAAAACAAGAGGCGTTTAATAGCAATTGCTGAAGATTAAAAGATTTAAATCCCTTCAAGGATGAATAAAATCTGGACTCAAAATGCTCTAATCTTTAAAATTTGCCTTCTTGAGAGATTTTGACGTAGTCATTAACTTGGGTTAAGGGGTAAGTTTCCATTGACTTCACCTACGGCAATGTTGGTTTATAATGTTGTTAGTAATAAAAAGTAACATTGGATCAAAACACTGAAATCTTTGTGTGTTCTGTTTTAATCTTTTAGGTCATGATTTTTAGGCATCCCGTAGGACATTCATACTTTGTGAAGATGCCATCTTACTGTGCGTTATGTTTCTTGTATTTTTGTCTTACTTGAAATCTCTTAATTTTATTTTGAATTGAGCTAACCAAGTATTTCAGTGGAGTTGTAATCGGACGGCTGGACAGGCAATAACGAGGTGAATTTAGTGAGTGAAAATTAACATTGCACAAGATAGATTCAACTGTGCTGATGGTTCAATAAAACCAGCTTTGTACTTTCGGTTATTTTTGTAGATTAAGTTGTGCAGTTTCTCCTAATAAAAAAAAAAAAAAAAACAAAACGGGGAATAATGAGTAAAGTTAGTGGGGCGGTTTATGTGGTCATGAAGTCTATTTTGAGGAGGAGTGGTGCGCTAAACAAAAAAAAGGAATTAAAAATCGTGTTTTAGTCCTAAAACCAACCGGTGAAAATTTTTGGGAATTTTCCTTTTATTTTTTACTCTCTCTCTCCCCTCTTACAACGGTCACTTTTTGGGGGATTAAAAGGGTGATTTCTTTTTACCGTTTGATCACAATCCCCAAACCCCTCTCGAATTACAACTCTCAGACTCCTTTCTCCTCTCCAATTCTCTCGAATTTCTGTTCTTGGTTCTGTATTTCTGTGAGATTTTGCAGGATGTCTATCTCTCCACCGCCGACAGTCCCTGAACTACCAGAGGAGGTTCGCCGCTCCGGCGACCAGATTCCGTTACCATATCCAAAGTTGGGCGGCCTAGATATTCGTTAAGAAATTGGTGGTGGTAGCTCTTCTAACCCACCACTATCAACATCGCCGCCTGATGTGCATGCGCCTGATTCTCTTGCTGCCGTGCCTGTTCCATCGCCGGTCGATGCTACGCCGGTTACTCAGGTGTTCCCTGGTCAGGCCGGGAACGAGATTGACGTCGATAACCCCCCCGATTTAGCTTTTGTGGCTGAGACCTTTGGCCGCGTAGGGAATCCTACCTTGAAGCGGTCCAGGCGTTTGCGCAACATACCGCCCGGCGTTGTGCCGCCCGCGGTCCCAAAGAGCAAGGCAGGTCTGCGCCGCCACGTGCCGATTGAACACATGAATCTCCAGGAGGATATTGTTGTGGATTCTGATCCCGATGATCATGATTTCCAGCCTACTGCTCCGATTGCCGGAGATGTGAAGCCGTCTGCTTCTGCTCCCAGTTTGCCAGAGAAGAAGAGGTTTACTCGCCGGAAGCAGCTTGTACGTAAAGCTGACAGGAGACCCGGCCTGATGAAAGACAGTGTCTCTCCCAACCAGGCCAAGGTCAAAGTCTCTTCCAATTCATCTGCTACTGAGTATTCTTCACCTCCATATACTGTGCTGGATTTTATCACCGGCGAAGTTAATAGTTCTGCCAAGTCGCCTGCTGATGTTCCACCGCCGTCTCCAAATCCTGCTGCCTCACCTAAATTTGACACAGGTCTTTTTGAGTATTCGCCTGATTCATCATTCGATGTGCCTTTGAAAGATATTTTTGCTGCATGCAAAAAGGACAAGATGAAAAGGAAGGCAGCTGCAACGGATGATGTTGTTAGTCATGTTGGTAGCCCCTTACCAACATTGAGTCGTTCAAAGTCTGTCTCATCCTCCCGCACTACATCTGTTCCTGTTCCATCACATTCTCCCACGCAGTCCTCCTCGGCTGCATGTGATCACTCCCAGTCCTCATCTTGTACTTTAACTCCTACACCCGAGATTGAGGACATGGAGCCCTTTTCAGAGAAATTTTTAACCGCTGAGGCTGCTGAGCTGTTTGATGTGTATCAAACTCGCCATATGATCGCTGAGAGAAAAGTGCCATTTGATTTGTTTGAGCGCCACAACCTGATAGCCTACCTCCTATTTCATGGTATGTATTCCACAGTCTCTGCCATTCCATTTGTTAGAGACATCGTTCTTGAGTTCTATGCAAATATGCTGCCCTCGATTGTTGATTTAAGTTCTGTGAACTATGGGAAAGTTTTTCTGCGTGGTAAGGTGTTTGCCTTTACCCCTGACTTAATTGATGATTTATTTGGCACCACTTCACATCGGGGTAATTTTGCTGGGGATGATATGGATGAGGTTGTGTCCTTTTTATCTGGTGGTATGGTACACTCGTGGTTTGAGCAACTGCCGAGCACTAGGCTCTCGTCTCTGTTTTCTATTATGCATAAAGTGGCACTTTGCAACTGGGTCCTTTCCAGAAACACTACAAATGTTACTCGGCCTCAGGCCCAATTTTTATTTAAGCTTGGGAAGGGTGTAAAGTTCAGTTTCGGGCACCATATTTTTGATATCGTGACTAAATTTGCCACATCAAGGTCTGCTGCCTCGTTGTGTTTTCCCTCTCTAATTTTCAGCTTGTTGAAGAACCAGGGTCTGAAGCTTCTCCCAGATGATGTGCTCACTGGTGATGCGGATTGGTTTGCTTTTCGAGGTTAACACACTACTGGTGCAAGGGTAATCGATTTGCCTTGGCAGGCTCCTGTTCCTGCTGATGTTGATAGTGATGTTGAGAGAGACGATCCCAACATGGTCCGCATTTCTGCGCAGCTCCTGCGTGCGCATGTTGCCTCCATTGACTTGCAGATTTCTAAGCTGCAGGCTCTTCGTTGCTCGCTGTTGGAGGCCCTTTCCCTTTCTGGTCAAAAAGTGGGAGAGAATGTTGATGCGAACGTAGGGGGAGAAAGTGTTGATGGAGAGGATGTTGCTGATGTTGCCGATAATGATAATGCTGCTGCTGATGATACTGAAGATGCTGTTGCCGCCGAAGCCTTGGCAAGCCTTGCTCAAGAGAAGAGGCGTAAGCGAATTCGGGCTCGCAACAAGGCTTTGAAGAAGATGATGAAACTGAGGGAGAAGAAGAAGAGGAAGAAGAGTGGTGAAGGAACTTCGACATCTCCTCGACGGTCAAAGAGGATTCGAAGTCTTTAAGTTCCTTTACTCTGTTTGTTTTTTGAAGAGCTGGTTATTATGAACAATGTTGGTTGTAATGTTGGTTTGAGTGTTAACAACATTGGGTGTTTTATTTAGGGGGAGTTTTCTATCTTAGGGGTTGTTAGTATTTTTATTTTTATTTGTGTTTGCGTCTTAGTGTTTTGTCCAGAAAGGCAAAAGGGGGAGATTGTTGAGGAATGTATTCTTGGCAATAATTCCTATTTTGTTATTTGCCTTCCTTGGGCACAAAATAAGTTAGGAAACTAGATATAGGTCAATATTATGTTTTCAAGTTTATGCACAAGACTTTAATTATCTCTAGATTGTGTCTAGGATTTGTTTTTAGGTATTTACCAAATTTAGGATATTAGAATTGTCTATTTAAGAAACTAGAAATCCTAAAGCTTGGACTTACGGTTTTATAGAGATTTACGCACGGGATTTCTTGAAGGACGAAAGACGCAAGGAAGACGACGCACAAGAGAAGAAGAACACGAAGAAGAAAACTACTTAGAGCCAACGTTCGTGAGAAACAAGATCTTTGAAGTTGCGTGACCAACGGAGAAGATCTTGCCATTCCGGCAACAAGTATTTAGTATCAAGTTTCTTGATATTTAGTTTTCATATACTACTTCATATTTTGTATTGAACGTAAAGTGAAAGTAATATAGTTTTTGGGTTTGTACACCCAAGTTCACAAGTATTTACTTGTGAACTGAATTTGTTAAATCGTGTTCTCGTATTTTAATTTCCGCTGCATAAATTTACATTACTCTGGTCGATATTTTTAACTGGTGTTGTTAACATTAATTAACAACATCGTGAATATGAGACTTATTTTTAAAACCATAGACCATCTAATTTTACAGAATATATCCCCTTTTTTTTAATTTATTGAAATGAGAAAACAATTGCATTAATGTTGTTGAAAAACGTTAACGATTTAGAAAGGGTGGTTTGGGATATGCTCTCAAACATTACACCAGTCGACATGGTTTCTGTATCAGAGGCAAATAAATGTAGGTAAAAGAACCACTATCATAACTCCACTTTTCCTACATTTATATATAATACGCACCTTATTTTTTTTATTAGTCCACCCCATTAAATCTTTTTTTATTATAATACAAAAATTACCCTTAAATTTACTTTAACCACCCAATAATTATATTCCTCCCTTTCGACCAGGTCGAGAAAACTTCTTCTCCCTCTCCGATTCCTTCACGGCGGTGCTCCGACTCAAGCAGGCAGTGGCGGCAGGCGAAGCGAAGGCGGCCAGCGGTAATTGGCGAGTCCTTCTCTTCCATCGACGGCCCGACAAATTGGCGACTAGTAACCGGCAAACCGGAGATGACGTCACGCAGCAGGAGATGACGTCACACAGCAAACACATGCAAAGAAACAATGAACCTCCCATAGAAAAAAAACTGCCAGGAGATAAGAATGGTTTCACAGCATCATATATGCCATTTTTAGGCACAAAATGACATTTGAGGGCACAAAAGAAGCCAAAAGCCCCCAACAACTGCAGAAAATGCTCGTTTTCACAAAACAGATCGACAAAATCAAATTGCTATAAATAATCCCTTCTGCAATGCTAAAACCATCACCATGAAACACACACACACACTTAAATTATTATCAACCAAGCCCACATTAGCCCCCAAAAAATACCAAGAAAACAAAAATGAAGGGTGATGTTGTAGCAGTGATAGCAATTGCCGCCGTCTTCTCATTGGTGGTCCGACCGGGCTGGGCCGTCACTTGCGGCCAGGTAGATGCCGCCTTGGCTCCGTGCATCAGTTACCTCACCGGACACGAGGGCCCGTCTCCTTCGTGCTGTTTTGGGGTCAAAGCTGTGAAAGGTATGGCCATAGAAATTTTATTGGGGTGCTTAGAGTAAGTTTAGGGGTAATTTTGGTATTTTAATAAGAATTTTTTTTTAATGGGATGAACTAATAAAAAAATAGAGTGCGTATATCCGCACCCTTATTTATAATTAATTTTTAATTTAATAATTTTAATTAAATGAAAAGTGATACTTTCACTGTACCACCGTAAAAATCCTATATAAATAATGACAGATCAATGAAAAGGGACGAGGAGCATAGTGCTAGCACCATATTCATTTTCATAATGTAATACCTCCTATTTAATCAAGAAAGCACGTCAAGTACATGTAATTCACATTAAATAGTTTTAAAATTTTATATTTATGAACTTGGTATGAAGCATTAAAGTGGAACGCAAATTCGACAAAATAAGTATATTAGGAGCATGCAACACTGCATTTACCTTTTTTCCAATAACCAAAAGAGAAACTCTTGTTAGGTCGCACTAACGGATTCGTTAGGCCAAAATTTCATACTAATACATTATAGTATAAAAATCAATATATTATAGTGAAAAACCAATACATCATAACATAAAAACAAATACATCATATCACGAATCAGAGATTTATGGAAAATCAATACTTTTGAGTAAAAAAAAACAATATATCATAGTAAATAATACATAATAATATCGAGTCAGATGGCCTAACGAGTTATGATCTGTCAATCTAACCTGACACAAGTGTTTGTCTAGTTATATTGGTTAGTCAAATGACCTCGAACACAACGGAGATTAATATTGCGTGAAGATATTAATAACTGTATTGACTATCGAGTCTATTGACGGTATAAAATGTGGAAGGTGTCACACTATGACATAAACATTGAAGAAAAACTTACAATTGCTACTCTAGGTGCAATTATTTTCCTTTGGAGACCGTCTTAAACATAATCCTGGCACGTCATTTTCCAAAAGACAACGTTATATGTGGATTAGTACAATGAATATGTACATGTTTCGATCTGTTGTAGAAAATCTTCGGCGATTGATGAAATTGACAAGCTTCTGTTTATAATTTGTTTTACAAATGTAAACAATGTTTTAAGAAGACTTTGGTTGTCATAGTCATTATGTCAAATGGGAGTTTCGGTCTTGACTTACAATAACATGATTATATAGCTTTTGGACTAGATGCTTTTCTCAACTCAATATTTTCAGGTGTATAGTTCACATACATACAATAAAAAATCAACAATTACAGAGTAAAAGCTAATTATATAATAATGAGATATATCCAAGGTTAATGAGACATGAAAAGCTTTGGGGCTAAAAGCCCTTCGAATACCATCGGTGTGCACCACAAAAAGAATATTAATAGGGATAAAATTTTTTTTGCCCTCAATGTATGCAGTTTTTTTCACTTTGCCCCTTAAAGTATTTTTTGCTTCACTTTGTCCCCTGATGTACAATAATTTTTGACGTTACCCCCCAAACATTATTTCAGGCGGAATATTCCTTCTAAATCCCATCGACGGGCAGTTGGGGGGCAAAGTGAAAGAATTTTACAGTATGTGGGGTAAAATACAAAAAATCTCATAATTTGGGGGGCAAATTAAAATAATATAAATATTGAATTATTAACTTAAAACTTTATATTTGAAAAAAATATATAATTTTTATCTTATACTCTCACACACACAAAGTCAATAAAATTCCAAATTAAAAAAAAATCATAAGTTTTCAATTAATATTTATAATTTTTTAAATATAAATATTGTCAATACATCTTTTATATTATTAATTATTAAACACATGACTAAGTATTATGTAAATTATTATGATACGAAAATTAAAATTATCATTCTATATTATTATTTGTATAAAACGTGTGATTAAATACTATATTAATCATGAGTACATTAATTATTATATAAGATTATAATTATCAAATGATTAATATAATTAAAATCTTATAATATCAAGATTTTAATTATATTAATCATTCGATAATTATAATCTTATATAATAATGTACTCAAGATTAATATAGTATTTAATCACACTTTTTATATAAATAATAATATCGAATGATAATTTTATTTTTCGTATCATAATATTATAATGCATATACGAAATACATCTTTATTTTATTTTGTTCAATCATAATACATAATAATATATTATTATGTTACTTAACCTAATAATTTACATAATACTTAATCATGTGTTTCATATTTAATAATATAAAAGATGTATTGACAATATTTATATTTAGAAAATTATAAATATAATTAGAAATTTATTGACTTTTTTTTTTATTGGGATTGTATTGACAACTTTGTGTGTGTGTGAGTATAAGATATAAATTATATATCCTTTTCAAATATAAAGTTTAAAAACAAAAAATTAAAATTTATATTATTTTAATTTGCCCCCCAAACTATAAAAAATTTTGCACTTTACCCCCCAAACTATAAGATTCTTTCACTTTGCCCCTCAGCTGCCCGTCGATGGAATCTAGAAGGAATATTCCATCGAAAATAAAGTTTGGGGGCAATGTCAAAAATCATTGTACATCAGGGGGCAAAGTGGAACAAAAAATATTTCGGGTGGTAAAGTGAAAAAAATTACATACATTGGGGGGCAAAAAAAAATCCCATATTAATATTATATTATATTTAATCTCAAATTTTGTTTAAGTGTATAATTGATAAGCATATGATATATGTAATTATATTCAATATGACATTTATTAACAATAAGAATTGAATTAACAATTTATAATAATATGTAAAATTTTAATTATATTAATGCAAAATAAAAATTACAACTCATAATGGTGGTAGACGTTCGATTGTTAAAACCTTTGCATGATCTACTTTCAAACTTTCTCCCAAAACTCTTTGACATATAACAATGTTATCTCGTATCATAAAATGGCGCTTTTCTCAATTCAACAATATATTATTCTCTTCACAATGCTGTAAAACTAAGGTTAGATTGTGCGAGCAATTATCAAAAAAATCACAAAAACCTGAAAAATCATCCATAAATGCTTCCATCACATTCTCGGTAAGACCATGAAAATTGACATCATGCATCTTTGAAAAGTAGTGGGTGCGTTACAAAGATCAAAGGGCATACGCGGCGAAATGTAAAAGTACCACAAGGACAAGTAAGTATAGTTTTCTCTTAATCATCAATGTCTATTATGATTTTGTTTATCTTGAACCATCTAAAAAACAATATTGTCCCACGATTATGCTAGTTTTGAAACTAGCAATCTATTCTTCTAACCTGTTTCAACATTAGATCAATAAAAGGGAGGGAAAATGATCTTTACGAGTAGTGGCGTTTAACTTTCTATAATCACTACAGATACACCAACTCGTAACTATCATATTTATTATCATTTCATCTTTCTCATCATTTAATACTACCATCCCCCTTTCTTAGATATCACTTATACCGGACTTACCCAAAAATTGTCCGAGTTTGCATAAATTATACATGCTTCTACCCACTTAAGAGTTTTTTTTCCTAACAACCCCTTGCATGAACGGATTCAAATGACATTGATGTTGTACGGATGATTTAAAGACTTCTTCCATGCAAACTTTATACATGCAAATAGAGGGTCTTATACCCTTTAGATCAAAAATTGACCACCCTATAGTAGGCTTATAATTACACAAAAAACCAAGTAATTTCTCCATTTGAATGGATGTTATAAAAGAAGATAAGATTACCGGTCGGTGTTATCAACACCTAAATACGCATAAATAAGATGGCTCGGTAGCATTTTAAGTTTAACCTCCGGTGATTTTCCCTAGACACATGACCTGCACCCAAAACCTAGCTGCTCGGGTGTCACCTTCCACCTCCATGTCCTCAAACAATCAACTAACACACTTGAGCACATCTCAGGTGTCTACTCGGGTGTCACTTCTGTTTGCATTTGTTCAGGTGCACCAGACCTATCCACCCGAGCCACCTGCTCAGGTTTTTAGTCCTCGAATGTACTTCATATGTCTTTTCATGCAATGCGTTGCATTCAAATCATTGTGCTATACCTACATAGAATCCAATGCAGTAAATCAAATAAACTAATATCATCACAATTACTATCAAGTGGTAAACATGAATTCAATATTCCAAACTCTAATGGATCATTTGCCAAGGAGTGCTCGATATGTTCTTGCTCATATTAATCCACTACATCCAGAACATCACAACTCCTACCATAATAATGAGACTTTGTCATTTGATCAACCGAAAAAGTGATTTCTTCATCCGCGACTCTAAGAGTTAACTTTCTATTTCCCATGTCTTGCAGAACCCATGGCCAAAATTAGTCTTCCTAGAACCAACGATCCATCAATATTCTTTCCATGTCAAGTACAATGAAATCTACTAGAAATATGAACATGTCGACTTTCACCAAAACATCTTCTATGACCCCTTTTAGATAAACCAACGATCTATCAACTAGTTTAAGGGACACCGAATTTGGTTTCATCTCTCCAAACTCCAATTTCTTATAAATGAATAATGACATGAGATTTATGCTTTCGTCCAAATCACATAACGCTTTTTCGAATTGAAAATTCCCTATGGTGCAAGGATCTATGAAGCTTTTGGGGTCCTTGAACTTTTGATGGAGCTTGCGTAGAAGAAACACACTACACTTCTCCATCAAGTTCACCATCTCGTGCACATCTATCTTAACTTTATTTGACATCATGTCTTTCAATATCTACAAATAACTCGACATTTTCTCTAACTCTTCTTCAAAATTAATATTAATGTGAGTTTTCTTAAACATCTAAATTTGCAAATTTAGCACCTAAAGTTTTCTTTCTAAAATATTGTGGGGGATAATTTTTTTTTGCCCCCCAATGTATGCATTTTTGTCACTTTGCCCCCCCGAAGTATTTTTTGTTCCACTTTGCCCCTTAATGTACAATAATTTCCAACGTTGCCCCCCAGACTTTATTTCCGATAGAATATTTCTTCTAAATTCCATCGACGGGCAGTTGGGGGACAAAGTGAAAGAATCTTATAGTTTGGGGATAAAGTGCAAAAAATCTTATAGTTCGGGGGCAAATTAAAATAATATAAATATTAAATTCTTGTTTTAAAATTTTATATTTGAAAAGGATACATAATTTTTATCTTATACTCACACACACACAAAGTTCTCAATACAATTCCAATTTAAAAAAAAAAAAAAGAAAAACCCCATAAGTTTTCAATTAATATTTATAATTTTTTAAATATGAATATTGTCAATAAATCTTTTATATTATTAAATATGAAACACATGACTAAGTATTATATAAATTATTATGATACGAAAAATAAAATTATCATTCAATATTATTATTTTTATAAAAAGTGTGATTAAATACTATATTAATCATGTGTACATTAATTATTATATAAGATTATAATTATCGATGATTAATATAATTAAAGTCTTATAATATCAAGATTTTAATTATATTAATCATTCAATAATTATAATATTATATAATAATGTACTCATGATTAATATATTATTTAATCACACTTTTTATACAAATAATAATATCGAAAGATAATTTTATTTTTCGTATCATAATATTATAATGCATATACGAAATACACATTTATTTTATTTTGTTCAATCATAATACATAATAATATATTATTATGTTACTTAGCCTAATAATTTACATAATACTTAGTCATGTGTTTCATATTTAATAATATAAAAGATGTATTGACAATATTTATATTTAGAAAATTATAAATGTTAATTGGAAATTTATGATTTTTTTTAAATTGGAATTGTATTGAAAACTTTGTGTGTGAGAGAGTATTAGATTAAAATTATATATCTTTTTCAAATATAAAATTTTAAAACAAGAATTTAATATTTATATTATTTTAATTTGCCCCCCAAACTATAAGATTTCTTGCACTTTACCCCCCAAACTATAGAATTCTTTCGCTTTGCCCCCCAACTGCCCGTCAATGGGATCTAGAAGGAATATTCCATCGGAAATAAAGTTTGGGGGGTAACATCGAAAATTATTGTACATCAGGGGGCAAAGTGGAACAAAAAATACTTCGGGGGGACAAAGTGACAAAAACTGCATACATTGGGGGGTAAAAAGAAATTATACCATATTGTGGATAAGGGATAATAATATTTGTAATTGGAGTATCAGAGTTAAGAATTAATTTTGGCTTCTCAGCCCCTTTCTTGACTTTAGGATTTTCTTCCAATGCTCTTCAGTTCACCCGTGCCTTTATTCTCTTCATTTGGTATCTTTGGGCCTTCATAATTGGTCTCGCTTCTTAAGTTAATGGTTTTGTACCCTCTATGAACGTGTGTAAGACGGTCTCTAGAGATGACTCTATTTTGACAACCTCCTCATTTTTTCTCCCGCACTCCATTATGGATTGTGTAGTTATCATTTTAGTAGATACTGATTCGCCTTTTACTTTAGCCTTCTTTGAAGGCCATTTATAACTCGTTGGTATTATTTCTTATAAGAGTTCCCAAACTTAATTATCGTCTTTTGAAAGAAATGATCCACCAGCGGCTACATGGAGATAATCTTGTGTTTAATTAAGCCACCCATTACAAAAGAAACATAATCGTGCATTTTTTAAAATAGGCTGCCTTTGACTGAGCTCTTGGAATATATCTCAAACTTTATAAAATTGCTCCGACGTTCACTTTTTAAGACTTGCCACTGTAATGCTTATTTGAATCGAAGAATAATACTCCAAATGAGATTTCTCCTTGAATTCCGTAAAGGTGTTGATGCTCCCATCATCTATCGTCTTCAACCACTGCCTTGCTTCATCTTGGAGGGAAAAGAAAAGAAGCGTATACACAAACGTCATAAGATACATCTCTTATCCAACATAAGGCACAATTATCCAATAATCACTCAAGATGTTCTTGCGAGTCATCGTCACCCCCAAAATGCTTTTGTTGCACCACTTTAACCCAATCGAAATCAATTTCATAGTTACTTGCCTCCACCAGGATATTTGTCATCCCTCTGTATGTTTCATTTCCTCGAAAAGCATCCTAATAGGTAATTTTGTCAAGATGTATAAACTAAACACACGAAACAAAACACCCAAGTCAAGTAAAAAAATGAAAGAAAATAAATCTAAACTAAAATCTCAACTACATATCATAATATTAGTAAAAATAAAACTAGATTCAGCAACAGTGCCAAAAACTTATTCGCCTATTTTCTTTAACACCATAAGCGTACGGGTTATCAAATGTAATAGCAGCGAGCAAGGTCGCATTCCAAAGAGACTAAGTATTTTTACTTAATACCACAACTATAATATTAATTATTTTAATTAGACACTAAAAGATAAAGTTTCAATTAAATTAACAAAACTAAAACTTAAAATGGATAGAAAAGAAAATTAAAGATAAACAATGAATAGAGGAATTCCAAGATAATGATTTCGATCGATAACTACTTGTTTCAAAAATATTTGAGTCTTATACTTCCCTATTTCATAAGATCAATCACTTAAGTCATCTAATCTCTCTACCAAGAATCATATAATTGTATATTGAAGAACATAAATGGTCCTTTCGAAACTCATTACATGAGATTCAACTCTTAACAAACAAAGATTCAAAGTTCTCACAAACCCACGTATCCTTTCTCTATACACTGGCTGATTGATTCAAGTGTCTCCTCTGCCCTCACAGCTACAAAGTCTTCTCCACCTTTATGGCATATGCGTCTACGTCACCCTTCCTCTAAAATATTAGGTCATAATTTCAGTTCTATCGAGTCAATTAGAAAGTTTTCCTTGCAATTCTTATCATATTAAAAAAAGTCATAAACTTCCATTTGCCGATTCATCTCTTACATATTATGCTCCCCTTGATTTATAATTTTCTGATGTTTGGACTTTGAGCGTTACTTCTACGGATGGCCTTAATTACTATGTTATATTCGTGGATCACTATACTCGATATATTTGGTTTTACCTCATTTCTCATAAATCTCACGTCTACTCGATCTTTGTTAACTTTAAAAATATTGTAGAAAATCACTTTCAGAAAAAGATCATCACTCTCTACACCGATAATGGGGGCGAATTTATTGCTCTTCGTCCTTTTCCGAGGATCACCATCATCATATAGTTGAAACTGGACTAACCTTACTTCATGAAGCCTCCACACTTCTTTCCTTTTGGCTATTTGCATTTTCTACAGCTACCTATCCCATTAACCGTCTTCCTAAAGAAAGTCTTAATTTATAGTCATCCTTCGAGAAACTATTTCACCGTTCTCCCAATATCGCTCATCTCTGTGTATTTGTCTATCTTTGTTATCCTTGGCTTCGGCTATATACGTCTCATAAGATCGAGTCTCGCTCAACTCCATGTGTTTTCTTGGGATACTCGCTCACCCAAAGTGCTTATCTATGTTATGAGCCAGTTTCCCACCGCATCTTTACATCTCGACATGTCTATTTCGTTGAAAACATCTTTCCTCTTGCCAACTTCATCTCATAATCGCCTGTATCCCCTTCATCTTCTATTCCTACTGTGGCCTCCACGGACATTGCACTTCCTCCTGTCCTCCCAGCACTTGTACACCGCCAAGTGGTCCATCTACAGTGCCATCACCGCGGGTGTCCCCTTGTCATCCTTCACCGCCTTCGCCATTGCCACTTGCATCTTCCCCACGCAATAATCACCTCATGAGAACTCATGGAAAAAATCACATTACAAAACCAAACCTGAAGTATGTCTTGACCGTTGCTTCTTTGACTTCGGACCTCGAGTTGGCTACGGTCCGCCAAGCCTTAGCTGATCCCCGCTGGCGAGCGGCAATGGAATCTGGATTTGATGCTTTACTGCATAACGGGACTTGGGATTTAGTTCCAGCACATAATTCTCAAAATGTTGTTGGGTGTAAATAGGTCTTTCGTACCAAACAGAAAACTTATGGCTCAGTCGATAAGTTCAAGACGCATATTGTTGCTAAAGGTTTCCATCGGTGGCATGGTATTTATTTCTTTGACACCTACAGTCCTGTTGTCAAGCCAGTCACCATTCGAATTGTTCTTAGTTTAGCAATTTCTCGGGGTTGGGCGCTCCGGCAACTTGATGTGAATAACGCTTTCCTCCATGGTACTCTTAATGAGAAAGTGTTTATGACACAACCTCCAGGTTTTGTTGACTCTAATTATCCATCACATGTCTGTCAGCTTCGGAAAGCTCTTTATGGTCTTCAGCAACCCCTTCGTGCATGGTATAATGAACTTCGTCGCTTCCTTCTTGATGTTGGTTTTACTAATACTACTTCTGATTATTCATTGTTTGTTTATAATTGGACCGCACAACCAAGACTCCCCCCCCCCCCCCCCCCTTTTCTTTTTCCCAAAATCCAATCTTTTTCTCCCTTTTCCCCGGCTATCTCAGCCGTTCCGACCCCGTTTAGGTTTAGAAGCCACAACAAAAATACTGCAAAATAAGTGAAAAAACATACAATTGATGCTCGTCCATCCACAAGAACATATATACGGAGAAATAATTATATATGACACTATGAAATGCCAAAACAATATATTTTTAAACAATTAACTTACCACACAATTCTTGCATATCAGGCCACCAATATTGTCATTGTAAATAAACAGGAGGGGATATGGAAGTAGGATTTCCAAGTTCAGTTAGAAGAGAGCAGACCTATTGTATCTCGGAAAGCAGTTGAAGGCAACAACTCTATAATTCAGCCTCCGTCGAAGAATGAGCAACAGTGCGTTGCTTCTTTAGAGCTCCATGAAATAGGGTTCAGGACCGAGGAAAGAGAACATAAAGCACCAGTAGAAAGTCTGATCATTAGGGTTCTAAGC
>BMAC01000075.1:1905908-1940908 GCA_014905375.1 Phtheirospermum japonicum
GCTTAGAACCCTAATGATCAGACTTTCTACTGGTGCTTTATGTTCTCTTTCCTCGGTCTGAACCCTATTTCATGGAGCTCTAAAGAAGCAACGCACTGTTGCTCATTCTTCGACGGAGGCTGAATTATAGAGTTGTTGCCTTCAACTGCTTTCCGAGATACAATAGGTCTGCTCTCTTCTAACTGAACTTGGAAATCCTACTTCCATATCCCCTCCTGTTTATTTACAATGACAATATTGGTGGCCTGATATGCAAGAATTGTGTGGTAAGTTAATTGTTTAAAAATATATTGTTTTGCATTTCATAGTGTCATATATAATTATTTCTCCGTATATATGTTCTTGTGGATGGACGAGCATCAATTGTATGTTTTTCACTTATTTTGCAGTATTTTTGTTGTGGCTTCTAAACCTAAACGGGGTCGGAACGGCTGAGATAGCCGGGGAAAAGGGAGAAAAAGATTGGATTTTGGGAAAAAGAAAAGGGGGGGGGGGGGGGGGGAGTCTTGGTTGTGCGGTCGAAAATGAAGAGGAAAGGGCTAATGTTGGAGCGGGACCGGGTCAGGTTCGGCTGAATGCGGAGTGGGCAAAGGGAAGCTGGGTCGGATCAGACAGTGAGGAATAATGGGCTGCTGTCAAGTGGGCTTATTGGGCAGCTGCCTATTTAATTATGTTAATAGGTTTATCTTTTATCTAGCTATCTTATGTGCTGAATTATGTTACAATATGTTAATGGTCCCCCCTATGCTTATAAATAGGGTGAAGCATTTTGTAGTCATTAAGAAAGAAATATCATAGGCTCCTACCTACCAATTTCTCTCTACCTATCTGATTTCTCCCTCATTTCTTCTTCATCAATTACAGCTCAAATTACACAAAAATTACAACAATTGCTTATAAATTCCCAAAACCCAACAGTTGGTATCTAGAGCCCATCCATCCTTGGCCATGGCTGATGGTACTAGATTGAAGGACCTGCAGGAAATGCAAAAGAAATTAGAAATAAATCTTTAAATAGAGAATCTGAAACGTACATCAAGGGATCAAGAGACACGGGAACAATTCAATGGTATAAAAACTGAGATGCAAGAGTTAAGGACAGGGTTTATTGAAAAACTGGATCATCTCACTAAAACCCTAGCAACTATGCAGCTGCAACTTCTCAACATGAGCAAGGGCAAGGCAGCAGTTGAGGAGGAGTCAATTCTGGGATCCCCTTTTTCAGACCATACTCATGAAGGAACACAGTCCAGAAAATAGTCATCAGCAATAAGTAGGGTGTTAGCAGAACAGCAGAATTCCCAAATCATCAGCCCCTTACCTATGATTGATTTTCCCATATTTGATAGCTCAAACCCTAGGGTCTGGATCCTTAAATGCAATGGGTATTTTAAATTAATACCCAATATCCCAGAGGCACAAAAAGTCACACTAGCTTCTATGCACTTTGAGGGAAGGGCTGCCCAATGGTTTCAAAACCTCAATTCAGGTGAAGATGATCTCACATGGCAGCAATTTATTGGAGTCATTTCTGCTAAGTTTGAAGAACTAAAAGAAKCTAGAATTATTGAAGAGTTTAACAAGCTGAAACAAGGTGGTTTATATGCTGAGTATGTGGAGAAATTTGAGGAGTTGAGAGCCTGCATGCTTATGCTAAACAAGAAAGGATACACTGAAGACTATTTCATAACAAGCTTCATCAGTGGATTGAGTGAGGACCTGCAAGCTTTTATGAACATGTTTGAGCCTAGCAACCTCCAACAGACCATAGAACTGGGGAWGAAACAATTGCTAACCCTAGAGGTAATTACCAAGAGAGTTAACGGCCCTAACAGAGACTTTATTCCCACCTACTACCCTAATTAGAGAGGCACTACATCCACTACCCCTAATGTTTACAGATAGGCTTCTCCCATTCAAGGGAAACCACCCCCTGAATTACTCCCCTCAACAGATATGGCTGCAAGAAGAGAAAGAGGACTCTGCTATAATTTTGATGAGAAGTTTGTGGTTGGACACAGGTGCAAGAATAGAATAAATTACATGATGATGACTGAAGAGGAAGAGATGGTCTACTTAGACTCAGTTCATAACCATGAGTCCTGAGGAGGAATTGGTCCCAGTTGAGGAAATAAAAATGTCACTTAACTCCATTTCAGGRGAACATAKCCCTACAACCATGAGGTTTATGGGGTACTGTGGGGACTGATTCAAGCTTTTTGGGTTGCCTACTTATGAAAATGTGTCAAAAATTCAAAAGCTTGCCCGCAAGAGAACGGGGTCGCGCGTAGGTTGGCAAATTGACTCGAGTCGTCTCTCGAGGAACATACAATCGGAATCTTTAAATAGTTTTGTTCAATTTCAAATAACACATACAAATGGGGGGGGGGGGGGGGGGTTGATGAGATTTATTAACTACCAATTCAAAGAATAAAACTCAATTAATTAACTAAGCTAAAATAAATTATCTAATTAATAAAATAAACTTAAACAATAAATAACTAATTCAATAACTAAGAAGTAATTCAGATTCAGCAATTTAAACTAAGCATTCAAGTGATAAACTGCTAACTGTTGCAACCCTTAGCGCTAACTGTTGCTGCCTGCAACCCTTAGCCACTAACGGTTACTGCTAACTGTTGGTCCAACCTTTAGCAGTAACAGTTAACAGCAACGGTTAACGCTAACTGTTGGCAAGAACTCAACGTAAACTGCATGCATAAACTAATCTCCAACCAACGAAATATTAAACTACTAACAATAAGCATATAAGACTGGAAATAAACTAAGATCGATTAACTAAACAGTTCAGCAAATCCAAACGAAGCAACAATACGAACATAAACGAACCAATATTCTAAACGTTAAAGACTAATGATTAAAAACTAAGAAAATTGAATAAACGTTCAAATTACTCGTTTAAGCTACTGGAAATCGAAAGATCTCCGGCTATTCTGAAGAGTGAACGCAGCGAACAGGACTCCAATGGATGAATCGACGTCGAACGGCTTGAGAACTCGTAGTCGTCGATTCTTCATCGCTCCTTGATCGTCGCGTCTTGTTATTGTTGTCCGTCTTGAAACCCTCGGATTATTCTCTGAACTTAGGGTTAGAAGGCGTACATGCAGACCTAGATGCTCGAAATTCGGATTAAGAGAGGTATTTATAGGGTTTTCTGTGATCTGGGCCGAAAAACCTGTCTGCTGCATTCTGGGCCCCGCTAACGGTTGGTTGCTAACGGTTAGAGTAACCGTTAGCCTCTTTTCTGTCTTTCGGGCCTGTTACTAATGGTTAAGGCTAATGGTTGGTATTAACGGTTGGTATAACCGTTAGTGCTAAGGGTTGGTGCAACCGTTAGTACTAAAGGTTGGTTCAACCGTTAGGGGTAACCATTAACTCCACGAACTTGCTACTTTTCGCCGGAAAGTTCGATCTTCACCTCTCGATCATTGTACTTTATCTCTAACGCGCTGAACACTCTCGGGTACTTAGCTGTAAAGTGAAAAACATCCAATAATCACTTATCTTGCATCAATTAGATCAAAACACGGTAAAATAAGTCGGAAATCTAAATATACGAAATTAAGCTCGAATGGTCCAACTTATACCAAAAACACTGATAAAAAGATACTAAAACGCTACTAAAAATAACCACAAAAGCATGTTAATCAGGGACAATCAATTGCGGTTGTTAATGGATTCAGGAAGTACCTTAAACTTTATCAAGGAGACAACTACTAAGGAGTTGGGATATAATTTAGGACCCACCAAACCCATATTAGTTAAGGTAGCTAATGGGAAGAAGCTGCTGAGCTCTAAAAAAACAGTAGGGTTCACTTGGAAAATGCATAACTACACATTCAGGTACCCTCTGAGACTCCTAGAACATGAAGTGTGTGATCTCATATTGGGGGTGATTGGCTTAAGGAAAATATCCCTATTGAGCTAGACTATGATGACATGTCAGTTACTGTGAATCTTGAGGGAAAAAGGATCAGGTTAAAGGCTCTTACTGACACAAGCCAATGCCAACTCATCACAGAGCAATCCCTATTTCAGTTGTTACATAATGAATTCGAGGACCAAGTGGAGGGAGTATATGTATTGCACCCCATTCAGCATGATCTTAAGGAGGATAAGGAATTGTGTAACCTATTGGAGAGATATGAAAATGTTTTTGGAGAACCAAAGGGATTACCTCTTAGCAGGGGGGTGGAACACCAAATAGTCCTCAAACCTGGAAGTGTGCCTAAGCATCAATACCCTTACAGAACTTCCCACAACCATAAGAATGAAATTGAGAGAATTGTACAGGAGCTGCTAGGCTTGGGAGTCATACAAAATAGCAAGAGCCCATTTGCCTCCCCTGTGCTATTAGTGAAGAAAAAGGATGCCACCTGGAGGATGTGTGTGGATTACAGGTACTTGAATGAGCTGACAGTGAAGCATGATTACCCTATTCCTATTATTAAAGAACTACTTGATGAGCTTTCTGGAGCTAAGTACTTTTCTAAAATTGACCTAAGGTCAGGGTACTTTCAAATTTTGATGAAACCAGAACATAGGTACCTAACAGCTTTTAGTACCTATCATGGCCACTTTGAATTCCTAGTAATGCCATTTGGGCTGTGTAATGCCCCTGCTACATTTCAGTGCTTAATGAATCAGGTTTTTAAGGGGTGTTTGAGGAAATATGCACTGGTTTTCTTTGATGATATACTGGTCTACAACAAAGAGTGGGAGACACACCTTAAACATCTGGAGGAAGTGCTAATCCTACTAAGAGAGAACACTCTTTTTGCTAATAGGAGCAAGTGTCAGTTTGGGCAGACACAGATTAAGTATTTGGGGCATATTATATCTGCTGAGGGGGTGTCCACATATCCACAAAAGGTTGAATGTATGGTCAACTGGCCTAGACCTAAAACTGTCAAACAACTAAGGAGCTTCTTGGGACTCACAGGCTACTACAGGAGATTTGTTAAAGGATATTGTGTCCTATGCAGGCCCCTCACCAACCTGCTCAGGAAAAATCAGTTTAAGTGGGATAGTGAAGCTGAGGGTGCTTTCCAACAACTAAAAAGAGCCATGAGCACCACCCATGTTCTAACCCTACCTGATTATGCACAGCCCTTTACACTTGAAACTGATGCTAGTGGATATGGGATAGGTGTTGTGTTAATGCAGCAAGGGAAACACATTGCTTACATGAGCAAGACACTCTGCCCAAGGAGCCAGAGCCTATCAGTGTATGAAAGAGAATTTTTGGTTGTTCTTATGGCTATTCAGAAGTGGAGGTACTACCTACAAGGTCACAATTTTATCATCAGGACTGATCAGCAAGCCCTCAAACATTTTTTGGATAAGAGGGTATGTCACCTATGCAACAGAGATGGATCACTAAACTTCTAGGGCTTGATTATGAAATACAGTACAGGAAAAGGGTGGAGAATAGAGTAGCAGATGCATTATCAAGAAGGGATGAAGGGGTGGAGAAGTGTGAGGCTATTAGCCTTGTGGTTCCTGGATGGGTACAGGAGGTGACAGCTACCTATGCAAAGGACCCTTTTTGCAATAAAATACTGACTGCAAAAAGTTTAAACCCTACCCTCTTCTCTGAACATACAATCAATGGTGGGATCATCAGGTATAAGGGTAGGCTGGTGGTGGGGCAAAGTGACACAATGAAGAAACAGATATTGTCAGTCATGCATGAGTCACCTTATGGGGGTCATTCAGGGATTAATGGGACCTACCAAAGGCTGAAAGGGGTTTTCTTCTGGCCTAAGATGAAGAATGATGTGATTAAGTTGGTGTAGACACTGATGTGTGTATGAGGGATAAACCAGATCATGAAGGGCATCCAGGGTTGCTACAACCATTGCCCATCCCTGAGCAGGCTTGGACACCATTTCAATGGATTTTATAGAGGGATTACCCAAATCAGGGGGTAAAGATGTTATTTTGGTGATTATTGACAGGTTCACCAAATATGGGCACTTCCTAGCACTCTCCCATCCTTACACTGCTCAATCTATAGCTCAGGTGTTCTTAGACACTGTCTATAAGATACATGGACTGCCAGTAAGTATCATTTCAGATAAGGATAAGGTTTTCACAAGCACATTTTGGAGGGACTTATTCAAACTACTGGGAGTAAAACTCAATCTCTCATCAGCCTACCTTCCACAAACAGATGGACATACAGAGAGGCTGAATCAATGCTTAGAAAATTACTTAAGATGCATGACTAGTGTAGCTCCTAGACAGTGGATTAAATGGCTATCACTTGATGAACATTGGTACAACACCAACTACCACACAGGACTAAAGTTGACCCCTTTTCAGGACTTGTATGGCTACACACCTCCCCTTCTATCTACATGACCCTATATGGATGCATATAGTGGGGAGGCTAAAGATCTCTTACTACAGAGGCAAGTTATGCTAAGGATGATAAAGGAAAGCTTGATGCATGCACAAAATTGTATGAAGATCAATGAAGAAAAGACAAGGACCGAAAGGAGCTTTGAGGTAGGAGGTTTACCTTAAGCTGCAGCCGTACAAACAGAATTCGTTGCACCTCCGCAAGAACTTGAAGCTGGCCTCCAGGTACTATGGACCCTACCCTGTAATTCAGAAGGTTGGAAAAGTGGCATATAAGCTTAAATTACCCGAGGAATCAAGGATACACCCAGTATTTCATGTGTCACTGTTAAAGCAAAAATTAAAATTGATACTTTACCTCTCGAGGAACTGCCGAAGACTGATGCTGGTGGGATTTTCCGAATTGCCCCCCAAAGAGTGCTAGATAAGCGCATCACGAACAAGAACGAAGAGGTAATCGAACAAATTCTAGTGGAATGGGGAAACCCTAATTTAGGTTTAGCTTCTTAGGAAGATACGAAATGGATTGGCAAAAAGTTCCCAGCTTCCTATCCTTGCGGTCAAGGATGAGAAAATCAAGGGAGTATTGTTGTGGCTTCTAAACTTAATGGGATCGGAATGAATGAGATCGTCGGGGAAAAGGGAGAAAAATATTGGATTTTGGGAAAAAAGGGGAGTCTTGGTTGTGCGTGCGAAAATGAAGAGGAAAGGTCTAATGTTGGAGCGGGACCGGGTCAGGGTCGGCTGAATGCGGACTGGGCAAAAGGAAGCTGGGCCGGATCAGATAGTGAGGAATAATGGGCCGCTGTCAAGTGGGCTTATTAGGCAGCTTCCTATTTAATTATTTTAATGGGTTTATCTTTTATCTAGCTATCTTATGTGTTGAATTGGGTTACAATATGTTAATGGTTCCCCCTATCTTATAAATAGGGTGTAACATTTTGTAGTTCATTAAGCAAGAAATATCATAAGCTTCTACCTTCCAATTTCTCTCTACCTATCTGATTTCTCCCTCATTTCTTCTTCATCAATTACAGCTCAAATTACACAAAATTACAATAAAATTACAACAATTGCTTATAGATTCCCAGAACCCAACAATTTTATGATCGATTGGTGTAACGATGATCATCGGATAGTTCGTGAATTGATTTCGATGAAGGAAAAGTGATGTAACAGCACCTGTTGATCGATGCCGAAGTTGACACGACGTCCACGCCCTGGAGTAACCCACATCGATCGATCGCGCAGTCGACAACTTAGCGATGAAACTCTCTGTTGTCGTCGATTTATACCCGTCGATCGACCACCCCGTCGACGGAACTCTCTTTCATCATCGATTGACACCCCGTAAATCGACAACCTTGTTGACGTAAGTCTCTGTTTCCGTCGATCGACCCCATCAATCAACGCTCATCGACGCCGATACTAGAAGGCTATTTTGGAAGAAAATCTACAGTCTAATTATTTGGAAACTTATATATATGCATCCATAATTCAACAAAAAGAGTATTCGGCAGATTCCTAGGGTCCCAAGGCATAAACAAGAGCCCCAATTCATTCATTCATCAAAAAGATTCAAGAGATTGAAGAAATTCAAGATCCAATCCTTCTTTCTCCCTTCTTATTGAAGAAAAATGTTTAATTATCTATTTTTTTTTATGATTTCATGAACACCATGTGTGAGTAGTTTATTTATTCCAATCCTTGTGATGTGAAAACCCATCGTGAGATTATGTTTTAAACAATTCCCATGATATTTGATTCGTTTTTCATATAAGATTGTTTGTGTTATTCTATTTTCATGACATGATTGTTTAATTTATAATTTAGACTGATCACCTAGATTAGGGGTTAGATTTCAATTGCTAGAAAGAGAGCTACAATCCGTGTAATTGTTGGAGTTTCTATTTCCCTTGTAGCAACTAATGGTCGTGCATCATTAGGGATAACACAACATAAGTGTATTAAACCGAGCTTATGAGTTTATTACTTAGATTAGCCTATTTGCCTAGCGTTTAATGCTGTTATTCGATTAAATATAGAGAGATTATTATAGGTTATTCATTAATTAGGTTTAATTGAAGAAATTGTTTTGATTAAATATTCGGTAAGGTCAAATTCAAGTAGCAGAGCTTGTTGCTATTTAGGGCTAGTAGTTTCATATGAAAAGTGACTTATGATATTACAATTGGTTAGATGAGCCGATCGAGGGTGGGAACTGAACTTGGGCTGGAGTTTCCTCATTATTATCAATTTCTTATTTATTCTCTTATGTGTTTCGTTTGTTTGAGTTCATTTATTTTGATCTTTATTTCTTTCTTAGTTCTCATTAGTTAGTTCATCATCTTTTACCCCCTTTATTATTAAATATGAATAATCACAAATTAATCCACACTCCTCGTAGGATCGACCCTTACTTACCGCTTCTACTAGTTAGTGGAGAAAAGTTGAGAAAAAATATAAATAATTAATTTATCATGTAACGAAGCGTGGTCAAGTTTTGGCACCATTGTTGGGGAGTGGCGTGTATTAAATTGTGATTTTTACGTATTAATTATATTTAGTTAGAACGAGTTGAGAAATTCTTGTTTGGTATTTATTTTAGGTGAATGAACTTGAGATCATTCAGAAAGAAAGATTTGCACTACTATCCGGATATCACCAAGAGAGATCGCGAGCTTATAAAGAAGTCTAAACAACAAAAAGAGGCATTGGGTACGGAGCAAGTACTACCGGATTATGAATCCAAGGAGTCCTCAAGTGACAGCAAAGTGCGAGAGGATACTCGAGATCCACTTTCATATAGAGAGAACGTAGCAATGGCAGGAGTTAGAGAACGCACGTTGAAAAAGCTAGATAATCCCGATCTCCCACAACAACCACTTTGCATCACATTTCCAACCATGGATGATGCTACTTTCGAATTGAGATCAAGTTTAATCCACCATCTATCGTCGTTTCATGGATTAGGTGGTGAAGATCCGTACAAGCATTTGAAGGAATTTCATGTCATATGCACGAGCATGAAGCCCGCCGGAGTAACCAATGAACAAATTAAATTACGGGCGTTTCCATTTTCATTGAAGGACTTAGACAAAGACTGGCTCTATTACTTGCCATCGTACTCCATCACAACATGGGGGCGTTAGAAAAGATATTTCTGCAGAGGTATTTTCCCGCTTCACGAGTGGCCAACCTTCGTAAGGGCATTTGTGCAGCGAGACAATCACGGGGGGAGACATTGCACGAGTATTGGGAGCGATTCAAGAAACTCGTTGCTAGTTGTCTTCAGCATCAAATGGGTGAGCAGTTGTTGATCCAATACTTTTATGAGGTTCTATGTCTCATGGATAGGAATATGATAGCCGCAGCGAGTGGAGGCACACTTATGGACAAGACACCAACGACAGCAAAGGAGTTGATATCGAACGTGGCAGTAAATTCCCAACAGTTCGGCAGTTATGATGTTTCGCTGAAGTCAGTAAATGAGGTAGGCACTGGTCTGCAAGCACAAATAAATGATTTGACATCCGTGATCAGTAAATTGGCTACGGAGGGACTTCCTAAGGTTTGACCATGCTTACTTTGTCAAACAGTGGATCATGTCAACGATGACTGTCCAACACTAGAGCTGAGCTATTGCCGTTTCCATCAAGGATTAAGCACCAAGTTAAAGGAGGATACGGAGAGTCATGTGCGATATTTTTTCAAGAAGGTGGAGATCATTATTCCCCTTACCGACGCAATAAAGTAAATTCCTTGCTATGCCAAATTCCTCAAGAATCTTTGCACCCACAAGAGAAGGTTGAAGGGAGATGAAAAAGTTCTAATGGGAGAGAATGTGTTAACTGTGTTTTAGAAGAATTTGCCACATAAAAGAAATGATCCAGGTATGTTCTTTATTCCTTGCACAATCGGTAATTTGAGAGTCGAGTGGGCCATGTTAGATTTGGGGGCTTCGATCAATGTTATGACACGTGCTATTTTTGATTGCTTGAATGTGTGCCCTTTGAAGAAGACTGAGTTAGTAATCCAACTCGTTGATCGTAGCACCACATACCCTAATGGTGTCATCGAAGATGTTCTTGTAAAAGTTAACGAGCTAGTATTTCCGGTCGATTTTTATGTGCTGAGTATGAATGACACCGCCTCAAAGTCGCCACCTATCTTGTTAGAGCGACCTTTCTTGAATACTGCTCAGACGGAAATTGATGTTCCTCGAGGCACTCTCACGATGGAGTTCGATGGTCACATTATTCAATTCAATATTTTTGATGCTATGAAATTTCCTAATTATGATAAATCTATATATGCACTTGATTTTTTTGACTCTTTAGCGCAAAAATTTCTAGAGGTACACAATATAGACGAGCTCGAGATGACTATCACACTAAGTTTGGGAAAGACTCTCTGCTATCGGGTCATCCAATAATAGAGTCAAGTTGGAAGAATGAGGTGCATGAGATGATCTCGACCTTGCAAGCACTCCAGCCGAAACCTAGTAGGTATGCTGTTAACTTTGTTAAACTTCCCGAGTCGCACAAAAAGGTTATGCCATAAACTAAACAAGCACCGGATCTTAAACTTAAGTCCCTGCCGAAACACTTAAAATATGTCTTTTGGGGAGAGAACGATATGTTGCCTGTGATCGTATCATTGCGCTTAGAGACTGTACAGGAGTCATCCTTGTTACGAGTATTGAAGGACAACAAACAAGATATTGGGTGGATGATAGCGGACTTGCAAGGAATAAGTCCATCCGTATGCATGCACCGCATCCTGCTCGAGGAAGGTGTCGGACCATCTAAGGAGCCTCAACAACAACCGAATCCACCCATGATGGAGGTGGTGAAAAAGGAAATCCTCGAGTTTCTGGACGTGGCAGTGATATATCCAATTTTTGACAGCCGATGGGTGAGCCCAACTCAAGTTGTTCCTAAGAAATCAGAGGTAACCATTGTTCAAAAACAAGATGGAGACTTGGTGCCCACCCGAGTGCAAACTGGATGGGGATTTTGTATCGACTACTTTAAGCTGAATGCCATGACTCGTAAAGATCATTTTCCCTTACCATTTATTGATCAGATGCTTGAGAGGTTGGCAGGTCATTCTTTCTATTGTTTCTCGGATGGTTTCTCAGGATACTTTCAAATCCCTATAGCTCCCAAGGACCAAAAGAAAAAGACATTCATGTGCCCCTTTGGCACATTCACTTATCGTCGTATGCCATTCGGACTATGCAACGCACCGACTACTTTACAGAGATGTATGGTAAGTATTTTTTCGGAATATGTTGGCGACATCATAGAAGTTTTTATGGATGATTTCAGCGTCTATGGCGGTTCATTTGAGGTATGTCTTGGAAATCTTTCCTTAATTTTGAAACGATGTGTTGAAACTAACCTTGTATTAAATTGGGAGAAATACCATTTTATAGTGGAACAAGGTATACTTTTAGAACACATCGTCTCGTTGAAAGGCATTGAAGTCAATAAATCTAAGATTGATATTATAATTGCGTTGCCTTACCCCGCAACTGTGCGGGAAGTTTGTTCTTTTCTTGTCCATGCAGGGTTTTACCGACTATTCATCAAGGATTTTTCGAAGATAGCAGCCCCGCTATGTAGGCTCTTGCAAAAGGATGTGGAGTTCAGTCTCGATGATGATTTCAAGATGGCTTTTGATACGTTGAAGAATCATCTGACCACTTCTCCGATAATCCAACCACCAAAGTGGGACATACAATTCAAAATCATGTGCGACGCTAGTGACTATGTTGTGGGAGCTGTGTTGGGGCAAAGAGTTGATAAGGTGGCTCATGTGATTTACTACGCTTCGAGAACTTTGAATCCCGCCCAAGAGAACTATACGACTACTGAAAAAGAGCTTCTAGCCATTGTTTTTGCTCTCGAGAAATTTGACTCATATATCTTAACTTATACGATGGATATTGTTTCTTCAAGAGTTTGATTTGGAAATCAAGGACAAGAAGGGTGCCGAGAATGCCTTTGTAGACCATCTAAGTCTACTAACGCATGTGGAGGACAAATTTCAACTCAAAGAGAGCTTTCTGGATGAGCAGCTGTTGGCATTGAAAGTTCAACCTCGGAGCCCTGGTACGCTGATTTGGTAAATTTCTTAGTCGCTCGTATTTTTCCAACGGAGATGGTTAAAGCAAGGAGAGATAAACTAAAGAGCAATGCCAAATACTACGTATGGGATGATCCACACCTCTGGAAGCATTGCGCCGATCAAATAATTTGAAGATGCGTTCCAAATTCTAAGTTCCACTTGATTCTATCTTTTTAGAATGCTCATGCCTGCGGGAGACACTTTGGATCCAAGAGAACAGCCCATAAGGTGCTCGATAGTGGTTTCTACTGGCCGACTCTTTCTCGAGATGCGCATGAATTTTGTAATTCGTGTGATAATTGTCAAAGAACGGAGAACATTTTGAAGAGAAATCAAATGCCCCAAAATCCGATAATCATTTGTGAGATTTTTGACGTGTGGGGTATTAGTTTTATAGTCCCTTTCCGCTTTCACTCAAGAACCTCTACATATTGCTTGCGGCTGATTACGTCTCTAAGTGGGTGGAAGCGAAGGCCACTCAAACGATGGTTGCACATTTTATTAAATCTCAAATCTTCTCGAGATTTGGAATTCCTCAGGCAATAATCAGCGATTGCGGAACTCAATTTTGTAACAAGGCAGTGGAAGCGTTACTGAGGAAGTATGGTGTCGTCCATAGGCTTTCTACAGCGTATCATCCACAGACGAGTGGTCAGGCCAAGACTTTGAGCCGAGAAATCAAATCCATCTTAGAGAAGACCATTAATACGAACCGAAAGGATTGGAGCATCAAACTGAAGGACACACTTTGGGCGTATAAGACAGCTTATAAGACGCCAATCGGGATGTCTCCATACCGAAATATTTTTGGGAAGCCATGCCGCTTGCCGGTGGAACTCCAGCATAAGGCATTTTGGGCAGTGCAGCAGTGCAATTATGATTATGATGGATATGGGTTACATCAGAGGTTGCAGCTGCGAGAACTCGAGGAGATTAGGAATGAAGCGTTTGAAAACTCCTTGATCTACAAAGAAAAGACGAAGGCCTTCCATGACCTAAAAATTTCAAGAAAATATTTTGTCGAGGGGGAGAGAGTGCTACTTTTTCATTCTCACCTTAAGTTATTCACAGGGAAGTTGGTTGGGTCGTTTATCATCACTCTTGTATTCCCTCATGGTGCAGTGGAGATTTATAGCCCTAAGACGAGCAAAACGTTCAAGGTGAATAGACATCAACTCAAGCCGTATTATTAAGGGTTTTACACAGTTAACGAAGAACGGATGGAGTTGGACGCATCACCTTCAACTTAAACAAGGGCGTACGAAGTCGAGCCAAGGACTTTAAAAAATGCACTTGTTGGGAGGCAACCCAATGTTTACATTATTTTTGTTTTCAATTTTATTTTCCTTTTCTTTCTATCTCACAGTTAAAGGATGAGAAAGATTTGGTTGAAGAATTTAAGAGATTAGGCTTATTTTGTGAAGGAACATCATCGTGGTTGTTCGGAACCAGGACCTCCTTTCCATTTACTCAGGTGATTTCTATTCCTACTTGTCCCTCTTACTGAGTCTTTATTTATTTGATTGTCATTGTTTTATGATCTCTTGAGGACAAGCTAAAGTTCAAGTTTGGGGGAATTAGTGTTCTATTTGCAATGATGATCCGAGATTTGATTTATGATATTTAATAGTACTTACTTGCATTGCTTGAGCGCATTATGTTTTGGTTAAAGTCTTTAGGCATCATTTGACATAGAGTAGGAGCATGATTTTAGTACTTTTGTGATTCATTTGTGGGGCGTCAATTCTAGCTTATTTACGTTGCTGAGGTGTCCTTGTGGTTGTCGTACTCAATACGAATGTGTGGGGGGGCTTGAAGTTGGCAGTTGTGTGAGAATATCTCGTTAGTTGAAACAGAAGTTATTGAAGTCCGGTTGGAGAAATACCGACGGGTTGTAGTCGAAAAGTAAAAAGAAAAAAAAAAGAGAAAATAAAATCGAGGTGCTGAAACAGCTGCCTATTCGTGGTTTACCAAGTGTGTTTCTCTTATACTACGGGTGATTTCCGACGAAGACATGATCATGAACCCGACATTTCACGCACATATGCTTATATTCAAACGGCGTATTCTAATCTCAATTCCAATAAATCGGAGGTGAAGCTCGATAATTCAAATTCCTAACTAATATGATCCTCCTGTTCAGCGTCGGATCCTAATTATCAAGTCAAGAACGGTAGTACGGAGCTGCATGCCTCAATAAATAAAAAAATAATGAATAAATGGGTGGACGAGGTATTTGATCGCGACCAACAATGGATAGTAGCCAAACCATCGAGTAACGAGGGGGCACCATTGTACATTGATGTAGCGTATCGAAAAGGGGTTGCCAATCTACTAGGATCACTTTAGTCGATACATGAAACGCTTGCGATTTCTAAAAATATAAAGGTCATAGAGTCCGGATGAGTTCATTTGAGCAATTCAAGTGACTTACTAGTGCGAAAGTGCGAGGACCTGAGTAAATGACCATTTTCTTGATGTTGTGTGTGTTTTATACATTAATTCTAAATTACTTGGGGACAAGCAATGGTTTAAGTTTGGGGGAGTTTGATATGCGAGAAATTTTGTGGTAATTAATGGTTTAAATATATACTTTTATGCGTTTCATAGTGTCATATATAATTATTTCTCGTATATATGTTCTTGTGGATGGACGAGCACCAATTGCATGTTTTACGCTTATTTCGCAGTATTTTATGCTGGGTTGGTGTAACGATGATCGTCGGATGGTTCGTGGATTGATTTCGGCAAAGAAAAAGTGACGTAGAAGCACTCGTCGATCGACGCTGGCGTCGACGCCCTGGAGCAACTCGCGTCGATCGACCGCCCAGTCAACAACTCGGCGACGGAACTCTCTGTTGCCATCGATCGACCACCCCATTGATGAAACTCTCTGTTGACGCTGATTTACACCCCGTAGATCAACAACCTTATCGATGTAAGTCTCTTTGCCATCGATCGACGCCCGTCGACACCGACGCGGGAAGGCTATTTTTGGAAGGAAATTTGTAGTCCAATTATTTGAAAACTTGTATATATGCGTCCATAATTCAACAAAAGGAGTATTCGGCAGATTCTTAGGGTTTCAAGGCATAAACAAGAGTCCCGGTTCATTCATCCATCAAAAAGATTCAAGAAATTGAAGGAATTCAAGATTCAATCCTTCTTTCTCCCTTCTTATTCAAGAATAATGTTTAATTATCTATTTTTCTTTTATGATTTCATGAACACCATGTGTGAGTAGTTTATTTATTCGACTCCTTGTGACGTTGAAACCCATCGTGAAATTATGTTCTAATCAATTCTCGTGATATTTGATTCATTTTTCATATGAGATTATTTGTGTTATTCTATTTTCATGACATGACTGTTTAATTTCTAATTTATACTGATCACCTAGATTAGGGGTTAGATGTCAATTGCTAGAAAGAGAGCTACAATCTATGTAAATGTTGGAGTTTCTATTTCCCTTGTAGCAACTAATGGTCGCGCATCATTAGGGACAACACAACATAAGTGTATTAAACCGAGTTTATGAGTTTATTGCTTAGATTAGACTATTTGTCTTGCATTTAATGTTGTTATTGGATTAAATCTAGAGATCTTATTCTAAGTTGTTCATTAATTATGTTTAATTGAAGAGTTTGTTTTGATTAAATATTCGGTAAGGTCAAATTCGAGTAGCAGAGCTTGTTGCTATTTAGGGCTAGTAGTTTCATATGAAAAGTGACTTATGATATTACAATTGGTTTGATGAATCAATCGAGGGTGGAAAATAAACTTGAACTGTAGTTTTCTCATTTTTATCAATCTCTTATTAATTCTCTTACGTGTTTCGTTTGTTTGAGTTTATTTACTTTGATCTTTATTTCTTTCTTAGTCTCATTAGTTAGTTCATCATCTTTTACCTACTTTATTATTAAATATGAATAATCACAAATTAATCCACACTTCTCGTGGGATCGATCCTTACTTATAGCTTCTACTAGTTAGTGGAGGAAAGTTGATAAAAGATATAAATATTAAATTTATCGCGTAACGACGCGCGGTCAGTGCCACCTATCTTTGTGCTAATCCGGTTTTCCACTCGTGTGAAGCACATCGCCATCGATTATCACTTTGTGCGCCAACTTGTACAAGAGGGTGCTCTTCGCGTTTCTTTTGTTTCCTCCGCTGATCAGCTCGCGGATGCTCTCACTAAGCCCCTTTCTCGGCATAGATTACGCCAATTGATCTTCAAGATTGGAGTCTCTACCGACCCTCCATCTCGATGGGGCGTATTCTGGTAATATAGTTAGTCTACATTCATTGTATTTAGTTACGACAATGTAGTTAGTTTACATTCATTGTATTTGGCTTGTCTACATTAATTATATTTATCTAGTATGTAACTGTATATACTTGTGAATAGTGAATGGTAGTATTATCAAATTGTGTCATATTTTCTTCTATTCTCTTCAGTTTGTCTGAATAATCACTAATTTATGTATTTATTTTCTAGTTATTAGAATATGTTTATTAGATTCCGATCATTTTAGAGTATGAATTGTAATTGTTAAGAACTACTCCCGTCAATTCTTTTAAATATCGTTTTTTTAAATATCGTTTTAGAGGTTAAATTTTATTTTAAATTATTAGTTAAATTTGTATACTTTCTAATTGTTAACATAAAATATAAAACAAAACTTAATAAAGAAAATTGGAAGGAGTACTACTTTTCTAGAGAGACCAATTCTCTTGGTCTAACGTGCGATTGTCTAGAAAGTAATTCCAGACAACTTTGAAGACTCACCATGCATAGTCGATTCCTTTACAACTTTAGGTCTTGCAACAACAAAAGTGACTAAGCAAAAAGCTAGCAATCATTTCGCCTGGAAATCAATATCTTAATTTGCTACTATACAAAGAGAAGTACTTGAAAGTCAATCGGCAATTATGGAAATTATGTATATTTTATATAATAAAATATAAAATAGTTAGAGATCATTATTCTAAAAATGTTAGGCGCTAGGCTGACAACATATATCGCCTAGACGAGACGTGATTACGATTATGCAGATTTTAATTGGATTAAAAAAAACCCATATTTTTAGGATAATTTCTTTTAGTGATGTACTGTCATGCTAAAACCTAAGAGGAAATTCCAAAAAGAAACATATTATAATCTTTAATTAAATTTAAAAAGAAGTTGGAGTCGCTGGCAAATTAAAACAAAAACTCACTTTAGGAGCCCACTAATTATTCAAAACTTTTGAAGTCCTTTTTCTTCGGGCGGCCGAGCAAGAAAGGGAGAGGTATAGAAATTATAGAAACTAAGGTGAAATACAAAAGAAGCAAAGACTTTTTCAATTTGGATATGGTCGGTTTATACACCCGCCTCTCAGCTTTTGACACCTTATCTATGTCTTTTAATTAATCGGCCTATATATCAATGCAAAATTCTCATAACCCATATGCAGGGATGGCAATGGGTAATGGATCCGATGGATACCCGCAAAAATTATCCATGATGGGTAGGGGAATTACCCATTTAATGGGTATGAGCACGGAATTGAGTAATTACCCACAATATTTATTGGGTACGGCCACGAGTATGGGTACTTTAGTACCCACCCCACCCCATACCCATACATATAATATAAGTAATTATATATATATAATTTAAAGGAGAAAAATATATTCGAAACTCAAATTCTAAACATAAGGTAAAATAAATTTTGTAATCTTTTCAATTTGTATTATCAATTTTTATTTGACAAGAAGTAATTAGTATATGACATCAATATTTGTTTGGCAAGTTGCGGAAAGTGTCGGAGGTTCACATTTAAATTTTGATGATTTAGTGGTGTGGTATTGAGTTATATTTATAGTTTATTTTAAATGATTCTTAATATTTTCTTGTTTGTGGATTTTTATAAAATGTTAATAATTATTAGTTTATATTTTATTGAATTGTGATTTATGTTTTAATCAATTCTTTTTTTAATTTCACTTTTTGCATTTTTGCAGGTTGTTAACATGCGGGTAATGGGTATGGGTCTGGGTACTAAAGTACCCATAGGGTATGGGGATGGGTATAAAATTTGTTACCCACACGGGTATGGGGATGGGGACGGGTATATTTTTAAAATGCGGGTATGGGTATGGGTATTTTAGTACCCTACCCATTGCCATCCCTACCCATGTGTTTTCTTCGTATGCTTCGTTTGATAAATAAAAAATCTTGGTGCTTCATTTGCTTATGTGTTATCTGAATCTAATATTTACCTAATTTAATGCTTTTCTTTTTATTGTATCTTACCTAATTTAATTTTCTTTATTATATTTTTCCTTATTCAATACTTTCTTTTGATTCTCCTAATATAAAAATAGAAATAAATCATATATAATTAGTAGACAAGATCTAATTTAGTTATTTTAATTAAAAGAAAAACTACATATGAAATAATTTTAATTAAAAAGGCTTTATTATGAAAATAATTAAATAAATTTTATAGATAATATAATTTAAAATAGTTTTACTTTTGGAGTTTCAAATATTCTATATAGGTAAAGTATGAGTTATTTACAATAATATAAGTATGTAACTAAATATTAGTAATGTATTCGAAATATTAAATTATATACTAATAATTAATAAACATTGATTAGACCAGTACAATGCGACACGGGTTGAGAGTATGATATCTTTTAAATATCTCAAAGTATGTAACTAATAATTATTAAAAAATTCATTCTAAATATTAATATATAAAATGATTTAATAATAATAATAATTAATAAAATACATATTAGACACGGGTTTAGAATATGACGCCTTGTGAATTTTTGTAAGTATGTAACTAAGATTTAATGAATTTAATTTAAACATCAAATAAAGAATTATTTAATATTTATAATAATTAGTAAATAGATTAGACATGTACAAGGTACGGGTTGGGAATAATTATTTAATTTTTTTATTTTAGATTTAAAATCCAATAATTATCACAAATATCTTTTATATTTATTTTTTGATAAATTCCGTGTAATACACAGGTGTTAAACAAGTATATATTAATGCAAAATCCTCTTAATTTATGTGTCTGCTTCGTATGTTTCACTTGGATAATAAGAAATCTTGGTGCTTCGTTTTCTTATGTGTCATCCAAGCCTAATATATACCTAATTTTATATGTTCCATTTACTATATCTTGCCTAATTTAATATATTTTTATTATTATATTTAGCCTAACTTTATAGTTTTTTTTTTCTTATATTTTGTCTAATTCAATAATTTTCTTTTACTCCTAATATAAAAATATAAATAATCATATATAATTAGTAGGAAAAAAAATCTTGATTAATTATTTTAATTAAAAGATAAATTACAAATAAAATAATATTAATACAAAAAAAATCTTATATATGAATATAATGAATACATTGTATTTATAATAAAAGTTGCAATAATTTAATTTTGAAATTTTAAATATCCTGTATAGGTAAATTATGATATATTTGTAATAATTGGAATATGTAACTAAATATTAGTAATGAACTCAATCTAAATATAAGAAAATAAAGTTATATAATAATAATTAATTAATATTTATTAGACAATGGCACAATGAGAGAAGGATTGAAAGTATGACACCTTTTGAATTTTTCAAAGTATGTAACATAATTACTAATAAAATTAATTTAAACACAAAAATATAAAATAAATTAATAATAATTAATTAATATAATTAAAGAAGGACTGAAAATGTGACATCTTTTGAATTTTAATAAGTATGCAAATATAATTATTAATGAATTTAATTTGAACACTAAAATATAATATTAATCAGTAATTATAATAATTAATAAATTGAACAGGGCACGGGTTAAGATTCACATCCTTTTAATTTTTTATTTAAAATTTAAAATTTTATAATTTTCACAATTATTTTTTATATTTAGTTTTTTATAAATACCGTGTAATACACGAGTATTAAACTAGTAATTTATAGTACGAAATCACAACGTTTATTCATATCTCACACAAGAAAAAAAAATTACTTTAAAAAATGTAGAGAAGCATTAACAAAAGCTGTGAAGTGGGTATGAAATTGTGTATGCAAATAAATTTAATGGTGCATCTCAAATATGTTGGTGATATGTCGGTATAATTTGGGAATAATATATTTTTTATAGTCGAAATTTTGTAAATAATGCAGTAAGTAACGAAATCATTTCTGTTGGTATTTTGTAAGTTCTACTATTTTTATTCTTTCTGAATTCTATTGATAAAAAAATGAAAATGAAATCATATTTCTTATTTCACTTTTGTATTTATAGCCTTAAATAATTTTACAAAACCAAAATTCGACCATTTACGGTTTCTCTCAACGTGTTGGGCATTATATTGCAGTGCCAAAATTATCTCCTTCGTTTTTATTTAATTGCTCAACAAGGAGTCGGCAAATAAAGGGACGAATCTATAATTACATTACATGACGTCCTTGTGATGTATAAATGACATGCACGAGAGTTTTAGTGGCGGCCAAGAAATAGTTTGACGTTTCCATCTTCGGATCGTACGATTAGAGGGACGAAAGCTAAAGTTAGCGATTAATTTTGGTGCAAGTCATAGTCTTTTCTAGGCTAGTAGGCTCCAACATTATTATGCAAAGAGGTTTGACTTTAAAAAGGAAAAAATGTGTACACACTTACCGTTGAGAATGAGAAAAGCTATTTGCAGTGATGGTTTCAGGAAAAGGACATGATTTTATATCTTTAACCTTAAAACCTTTTAAATAAAGGAAGTATGGGAAAATGCTAGTAGAACCCCAAAAGTTTTTATAAACTTGCATTTTACCTCAACGAATCTTATTTTTATGATTTTACCCTAAAATTGTGTTATTCCTAAAATGGTATCAGAGCCATGTTTATTAAGAATTTATAAGAAATTTTTATTATAATTATGTAATTAACCTTTGATGAGAAGATTTATCTCTAAAAATGGATTTGAATGAGTGTTCGAAATGTATTCATTTCAGGCGATATTTTCAGATTTTAGATATATACGAGTTGAAACATAAAGAGAAAATAGTATATTGGGACAACCAATATGTTGAACTAGATCTCGCCGGAGTCGACAGGGAAACCTTGAGACAATGCGAGAAACAAAAAAATGTATCATTGAGTTATCTTTTGGTAAATCAGATGTTAAAGACGGGTCTGATGAATCATATGGATGTCGCTCATGAATCCCATCAATAAATCCAACTGCAGCGAGTTAATATCCGATTCCTCTAAGAATCCTAAAGATCTTGGAGAAATCCAAAGAATTGTACAAGACATCGACCACCATAACAATGTATCCAGGTACAGATGAAAGAAATATTTGAACATCAAAAGGAAACACGAGAGATCCTAATTGATGTTCAAAGACGAGTCATGGCCCTTGAAGCCAAACCAAGTACATTCGGAGGAAGACGATGTATAACTTTCAAAACGAAAACCCTTCTACAGCAAAAGAGGAAGTCGATCGAGGTTATAAGACAACCAACGGAAGAAGAGGAGATGATGGCAATAATCAAGGGAACCCCTTTACAACCCAAGAAGTAATGGAGAAAATCAACATTGAAGGTCTACACGACCTTATCGAATCCTTCACAGGATTGGGGATTGGGGATCTAAAAATGAACTCAGGCGATTCTTCAGCCTTCGTACCGAGAAGCGCTCCTACACCACAACCAAAAACTTTTAATACAAGTGAAAGTACGGCCTCACTTGAACCAGTATCAGATGCACCAATGCCACATGTCGGGATTTCATTATAAAAGGAGATCTTACAGATATAATGGATACTAGGCAACGTTCCCGAAGGCTCAATATTCTCAACACGCCATACAGGAAGTCGCAACTTGATCCTATACATCCGTATAGATTAATGCTAAATCTGGACGTTCCAGATTTCAAGAATCGAGAGATACTAATAGACGATTGGAACTCTCGGACTAGAGAAGGAAGGGTTCAGTTTACTCCTTGAAATGAGCCTTGAAGGATCGATGAAGATCGCGTGGAATTTAACAGGAACGGATATAAAAATAAGGGTTATATCTGTAGATTCATTAAAGGTAATAGTCGATAATATGGCTAATTATTCAAAATCTATTTTATCGGCACAGGATATTTCAAGGGAATGGAAGAGGAAAAACAGAAAAAATATCGACAAGCCCTCTATTACCTCAAGTTACGAGACATTGGTCATGTAGACGAATATATCCAGCTATTCACTGAATAATGGTGGAATGCCAAAGTGAATGATGGAGATGCGGTGCAACTCTTCTTTGGAAAAATTCGAGCCCTTGGAGAGAGATGTTGATCCAAGAATACAAGCCAGCAACCGATATGGATACGGTTGCTAGAAGGATGTCATTCCTAAAAGCCAAGCTAGCAGAATGGTGCCACCAGGCAGTGCTTCGCAAGTATTACAAGAGATTGAGAGGAATTAATAAATCAGTTCCTCTATGTTGTGCTGAAAATGACATCCCAACGGTAGTCGGAGGCCATCCATAGAGACATAAGCGGAAGAAAGAAAAAAGCCACCCTTATACTCGTAGAAATAAGAAAAGGTTTCCATGGAAACCAAGAAGGTTCTTGTAAAAACAAAAGTCCAAGAACTATAAATTAGGACAAAGAACGGGGCCAAGCCGAAGCTGAGGCACGTTTTCAAGCCAAGGAAGCACCAGTAGGACTCCAACAAAAAGAACTTTCAAACGAGCTCATACCAGAGCTAATGAAAGTTTTAAAATTGTAACTACTGGACGTGTAAGGTTAAAGAGCACATTTCTACATAATGCCCTGAGAATCAAAAAAGAGGAGTTAGACAGTTCGAGAAGAGCTCGAAGAAGCTGTCTATTATCAAAATTTGGTACAGGTGTACCAATTTGAGGATATACCTTCAGATGAAAGCATATATGAAGAAGAATTTTACTCTGAAGATGGAAGTGAATCATATTCAGAATCAGAGTGAAGGAGAATTTCTTCAACAAGTAGTTAGAGAAGATATGTCAAGATTCCTCTCACATACAACAGTTTCTCATAAGACACTTATGAGAATAATGAAAGAAGACCTAAAGATCAAAATGTATCAGGGATTTACAATAGGATTAATGGAAAATGCGATGGATAAGTTGGGGTTGAGGAACCGGAAATACCAAATTATCCATAGAATTTCCACGAGAGAATTCACGATACCCACGGCATACACAGGAAACCAAATCAAGATGTAACTAATCTCCTACAGAGAAATCAAGGAGATTAAGAGCGGACTCAAAAGAGAAATGGCGAATACACTTTTATGGATCCACATTGGAGCCATTAAAGTAATTATAAAATCAACTTTTAAAGAATGAGTTGATTTGCCATTAAATCTTGCTCTCTTTGATAAAAGAATCTCAAATCTCAAAGATTCTTATCTTGGAGCGATCACGGGAAATTTGTACGTAGGAAAATTGGCATTCAATGTCTACCCAAGAATTGCGTGTAATTTGGCGGATCGAGATTTCAACAGAGTCTTTACCCTTCATCAAGATTTTAAGAGGTCAGACCTGATGACGGAGGAAAAAAGACCCTACTTGATTACATACAAGATCTCCTATGCACTATCGAATACTCATAATTCAGAAGTATTCTTGAGACAAGAGTTCATAGAGGTACCAAGGATCTTCGAAGACATGGCAAAAGCTGTCTTACCGGAAATCTTGCAATCCAACAATTATAGAAATCAACATGAGAATCCAATATCGTCCGTCTCTAAATAAAAGCAAGAGACTCATGATCGAACCAAGGAAAATGTCTTTCCAACAAAACAGAATGATCAGAGGACCTCAATGGGAAGGTCCAAGAATCATCCAAAGCACTCGAGCATCTGAAGTTTTCAAAACTAATGGAGAGTTGAAGTGCCCAGAAGGATAAAGAGGTGTGGAAGTGATGTTTGACATTACTCAATAAGATAATGTCTTCCCTTGTGATGCATTATATCACTTACAACAATCTTGCCTGGGAAGATATCAAGGAATCCTCAAGATTCGATAAATTGAAACAATCATTGAGGGTAGCGCAGGAAGAATCCCAGAGCAACTAACTCTAGGGATAGAGTTTCTCGATTAAGAGATGGAATGGAGTTTACGGTGGGTAAAAAAAGATACAGAATCAAATGAGCACCAGTCCATTCTCCATATACATTCCCGTCAAAATGATATATAAAATGTATCATGTAGAATATTTTGCAGCCTACATTGACTCAGGCGCCGGAATCTATACAGCTAAACCAGAAGTCTTCCCCAAAGAAATGGAAGAAGAATTATCTCCAGTAGCGGGAAGAGATTTCTCTAAAAGGATTCTCATCCTTAAGAGAGGGATCAAGCAATCTGAAATAATGATAGGAGGAGCAAATGGTACTCCACGGTACAAGGTCAAGACTCCACCAATCTATTTCTAAGATACGAGAGCGGATATTTTGTTAGGAAATAATTTCCTACAGACCTTTAAGAGATTCACACAAGAAAATGAGAATAGAAGACTTATTTTCTCAACCCAATGTGATCATAAAATTGTAGTCCAGCGACTAAGAAAGGCATTCCACCAAAAAAAATGTCAATCAATTTTCGCAGCAAGCATGGTGATGAAGGAAAACTTCGACACCCAAAAATGAAGGACCGAAGAAGATATGGAGAAGTAATTCTCCAACTACGAAACGATAGTCTAGGAGGCCCTAAAGGAAGAGAGGATAAAATCCCAAATGATTGAATTCGTCAAAGCCAGTCTAGACACAAGCTCATAACCAGACACCACTATGAAAGAACAAATTTCACTAGAGGATATCAAAAGATAAAATTCAAAAGAATTTCAACAAAGATCCTTTAGTATGGTGGGATAAAAATGAGCTCAAAGCATCTTTGAAAGTGAAATCCGAAAAAGAAAATGAGCTTGTCAGATACAAGCATATCCTGATGAATCAAGAAGACCGAAGGGATATGCAAAAGATACTTAAGGAGCACATCGACCTTAAGTTAGTTAAAGCAGGTGTCTCTCCATACAGTTGTCTGGGGTTCCTAGTTTGCAACCATGGAGAAATAAAAAGAGGAAAACCAAGATTAGTTATTAACTACAGTGGAATTAATAACATCTTGGAATTCGATGGGTATTATGTTCCGAGCCGGGAACATTTGGTAAATTGCATTAAAAATGCAAAAGTATTCTCCAAGTTCGGTTGTAAATCTGGGTTTTACCAGATTAAGATGGAAGAAGAAAGCAAGAAGTTCACAGCCTTCTCCACACCACAAGGACATTATATCTGGAATGTTATGCCCATGGGTCTAGCAAATGCACCCCAAATATATCAGAGGAAGATAGATAATCTTTCTAAAGATTATTTCAGTTTCTTGTTCGTATACATTGATGATATACTGATCGCATCAAAGAACATGGAGGATCATCTAAAATATTTGGAGATTTTCTAAGATGTCTGCCACGAGGTAGGATTAGTACTTTCAGAAAAGAAAATAGTAATTGCTACAAATCATATTGCAGAAAAGATTCAAGGATTCCCAGACACGCTCAACAACAAAAAGCAACTTCAAAGTTTTCTAGAAGTTGAAAAAGTTTTGTTGGGATGTTTATTATAAAATTACGAGTTACTTTCAATAATCTAAGTATGTAACTAAATATTATAAATGAATTCAGATTAGATATAAATATATAAATTTATATAATAATAATTAATTAATATTAATTAGACACAAGTACAATATGACACGGGTTGAGAATATGATATCTTCTGACTTTCTCTAAGATATGTAACTAAGAATTATTATTAAATTTAATTTAAATATTAAAATATAAAATAAGTAATAATAATAAATTAATAGAAATTAGACACGCATTTGGCATGTAACAAGTTTTGAATTTATTTACGTATGTATACGAAATTATTAACGAATTCAATCTAAATATTAAAATAAAAAATTATTTAACAATAAGAAAAATAATAGTTAATTAATAGAACTAGACATTTCTAGAAGACACGAGCTAAAATGCGATATTTTGTGAAATTTTTCTTATTTTTAAATTTATAAACTCTATAATGCTCATAAATATTTTTTATATTTATCTTTAGATAAATTCCGTGTAACACACGGGTGTTAAACTAGTGTGTGTGTGTGTGTGTGTGTGTGTGTGTATACACACACACACAATGGACCAAATTTTTTTTCATAAAAGTCACAATTGAAAATCTATTATATTTCACTTCAAATTTATTCATATAGCAATTTGGGCGCAAAATCAACAATTACACTTTAATATCAACTTCTTAACATATCTTATTAAATGGACAATATTGTCAATCTATTCAATCTATGTTACAACATAATTGGCCGAATGTAAATTGGGCTTTTCTACAGATAGATACTCATTGTACGTGCATGTTGACATGTACCCTCTAAATGAATGACACATGTTAAATATTGAATAACATTTACTGTTTTAGATACTAATATTAATTTACAAATGCCTTATTTTACCTTCGAGTTTAGAAATGAATTAACAAATACAAAATATATATAATAAATCTGAAAACCTAAAAAATCTGAATTTCTTCGAAATAAATATTTAAAAATCTGAATAAAATATAAACCATATAAAATTATTTAAATAAATATATAAATAAATCTAAATAATTAGTTAATAAGTTTTTAAAACACAAAAAATAAAATATAAAACATAAATATTTTCAAATGCTATAATAAAGTGAAGAAGTTTATAAAATCATATAGATAAATATAAGAACTTATAATTAAATTATATCTTAAAATTCATATAAATAAAATATAAAAACCTATAATTAAATTACAAATATTTTATAATAAATGAAAAAAAAGGAAAACAAACCAAAGAAATTTATAATATTATTAAATTAAATCTAAATTCACAGATAAAAGAATTACCTTTAAGTTCAAGAAATTATTAACTAAGTCTAATTATAAAAAAAATCAAAAATTGAGAGAAATATAAAATAAAATTGAAAAAAAAAACATAACAAAAATATAAAATTTATAATTTGATACTAAAAAATTATTAATAAGTTTGTTAAAGAAAAGAAAAAAGATGATATAAATGAAACCTAAAAAATGAGGCAACAAAGATGGAAACAAAATAAAATCGGTAACAAGAACTTATCTTTTCTTCCATAATCTTATTTTTGAACCAGACCTGGTGATCCGGGGACATACTCAATAGAGTCATATCTTTCAATTGGTCTATATGTGACTCGACTAAGAGCCGGATGACCCCTAACTTTGAACGGGTCACAAACTTGACCATGACCTCTTTTTCTTTTTCTGTTTTACCAGAAAAGAGTAAAATTATATTAGTAATAGCAATTAGAACATAAGCAAAAGTTAAATACCTTTGTAAAATTATTTTATTAAAATTTACAATCAAAACTATACGTGAGTATCACAAAAAAAAAATAAAAAAATTATATAATCGCATAATATACAGAATCAATAACGTACTCTTAATTTTATAAATAAATAATTCGTGAACATTTGTATATTAATAATTTGTGACTAATTAGTATGACTTTAAATCATATAAATTCTAACTTATTTCTCGGGTTCGTCAACTGACTCGATAACTTGGTGGTTAACTCGATTACTCAGTGGCTATCTGGAGTCAGTTACCGAGCTGATTCCAAAAATACTAACCATAGTAAAATAGACTACAAAAGCTCTTAGTTAAATTTGTGATATGACGTCTCATTTCTTTGGTACTTTTCTTTGTTCATTTAGTAGTATTTTATATATTTTACAATATTCATATATTTCCTATTTTCTAGATTTAGGAAATAATTATTTAGAATTTAGTTTTAATTAAATATATTATTTTAAGATAATTTAAGATTTATTTTATTATATAACTTTTATGATATTTTTAATTATTTAATTATAAATTTTTAATAGATAACAACATTTAAAATTAAATTTATATTTATTTAATTTACTTTATAACTATTGATAATTTAATATAGTATTTTATAATATTTCTAGTGTTTATTCTTATTTCTGTGTTTTTCAAGTAAGTATATAAAAATTATTATAACTTTATTATAATTCTATTTGCATTCAAAATTAAATATCACTAGGCACTAGACCCAAGAATTCTAAACACGAACCATCAAGAGATCCAGCAATACAAACTCAAAACAAACATGAACACGATTAAATATTTAAAAACTTGGAAGAAAATAAGAAATCAACAATGGAGAACAATTAACCTTCATTAACAAATAAAATATAACTTCCAATAATTAAATTAAAACTCATACACAAGAGAATCGATAACTCCCAACATATTGAAAATAACAAGAAAGGTACAACAAGTCAAGAATGAGAGATTATAATCTTCAAATTGGTAATTACCAATTTATAAAGTTCTAAGAATCTTCAAATCCAAAAAAGAGAGAGCTGCTCCAAGAACATTGACCTTCTTCAAATTATAAATAAATCTAACTAGGTGCTACGTTACGATACAACAAACTAAATTAATTTATTTAAGGATTATGCTTGAAAGTGAAAGAGAAATGAAGAAAACAATAGAAGGTGTTGGGTTGTCAAACCCTAAGAGGTTCAAGAACTTTGAATTCTAAGAGGAGATGTTATATTTATAGGGATGAAAGTGTGGACGAAATAGTCATTTTGCCCAAAATGGCCAAAATAGGCTTGACCACCAATGTTGGATAATAGCGCGTCGATAGCGCATCGATCGGTGGTTGTGCTTCAAGGGTCCGAGTCGCGTGTTTTCGTCAAATCGAGCTAGTTGTGATTCTCGGGAACGCTCTTAGACTTGATCGACTTTTCTAAACAAAGAAAAGTAAAATAACATAAAAAATCTATAAAAAGTAAAAGAGAAATACGAAAAATACTAAAAAGAAGACAAACGCTACGAAAATACAAAATAAAGAAAATACGACTAAAATCCAACTAAAGCACACAAGACAAGACACAAGAATATACGAAAATCACACACAAATATGTACAAATCAATGACCCATAATTTGACCCAGAACGTGTCACAAACTTGACAGTGACCTTTTTTTCTGTTTTCCTAAAAGAATTAAAATTTTATATTATGAACATAAGTAAAAGCTAAATAACTTTATACAATTATTTGATTAAAATTTGAATTCAAAATTATAAGTGGGAGAGACTACAAAAAAATCCGCCAGTTCTGGCGGAATTACTGGCGGCCATCAAGCCGCCAGTAATGCTGACGGCTTTCCTGGCGACTCGACATTGCCGGCAGATATGCTGACGGCCATAGCCGTCAGCAACATTGCCCGCCAGTAACCCGCTAGGGAAAGAGCTGGAGTACCTCCCGCCTAATTATACTGACGGACATACCCGTCAGTGTATAAAATTGACATCGCTGGCGGGTCTGGCCGTCAGGATCCTAACGGCAATGACCGTCAGGATATAATATTGAATTAAAAAAAAAAGGGAGGTTCGCTAATCCTGACGGTTGTGACCGTTAGGATATATTATTCAATTAGAAAAATTTGCTAATCCTGACGGCTATTGGCCGTCAGGATATTAACCTAAAAACGATGCGGTCTTTCCTTCTCCGCCTCACTTTCCAGATTCAGCTGCACTCAAAAAAAAAATCGTCGCCTCCGCCGCCGTGAAATCGTCGCCGCCGCCGGGAAATGCCTCACTTTCCAGAAGGTCGAGAGCCACCGTCGCCGCTCCGCTCCAAGCCCGCCGCGCCGCAGCCCCGCTCCGAAGCCCAGCCACACCGTGCCGCTCCGCTCCGCTCCGAAGCACAGCCCACCGTCGAGGCGCCGCCCGACTCCGCTCCGAAGCCCAGTCCACCGCGGCCCGCCTGCCTCCACCGCGCCGCAGCCGAAGCCCAGCCCGAGGGTCCACCACCCACTGCCTGCCTCCACTTCCGCCGGCCGCTCCGAGGTCCACCACCACCTCCACCTTTCAATTTTCATTTGTATTTTTGATTATTTTTTGTCTAATAATTTAGGGTATAAGTTATAATTATAGTTTAATTTAGGTTTAATTTGAAATTAGGGTTTCATTTAGGGTTTAAATTAAAATTATGTAATAATTAGGGTATAATTTACAATTATAGTTTAATTGAGGTTTAATTTGAAATTAGGATTTCATTTAGGGTATAAATTAAATTAGGGTTCAATTTATGAATAATTATATAATTAGGGCTCAATTTAGGGGCTAAATTAAAATTAGGGTTTAATTTATGTTTTAATTTGAAATTAGGGTTTAATTTATGAATAATCACCTAATTAGGGTTTAATTTAGGGATAATCACATAATTAGGGTTCAATTTATGAATAATTATATAATTAGGGTTCAATTTATGAATAATTATATAATTAGGGCTCAATTTAGGGGTAAATTAAAATTAGGGTTTAATTTATGTTTTAATTGAAATTAGGGTTTAATTTATGAATAATCACCTAATTAGGGTTTAATTTAGGGATAATCACATAATTAGGGTTCAATTTATGAATAATTATATAATTAGGGTTAATTTATGAATAATTATATAATTAGGGCTCAATTTAGGAATAATTTCGTAATTAGGGTTAAATTAAGAAATAATCACCGAATTAAGGTTCAATTTAGGAGTAATTAAGCTTGGGTAGATTTTGGAGTAAACGTGTCTGTAAAGAGCAATATTGTATTCGGGTTTATCATTGTATTAACTTAAATTATTAGGGTTTGCTTTCAAATTTAGATAAACTTTAGGGACAAATTATATTGTATATATATTGTTCATGCATGGGAGGCCGTGGTGATCGGCTGAGATTTAAAAATATATATATATATATATATATTGTTCGTGCATGGGAGGCCGTGGTGATCAGTCGGGGTTTAATTTTGTTTATATATATTATTATTATTGGTGTTGTTGGTTGTATACCGTCGGATGTTGACGTGGGTTACGGCGCCGGCCGGGAGGTGTTGTCCCTCCAATAGCGGGTTTTCAACTTTTTTTCTAAAAACGTGATAGGGTGTCACGTGGTTTTACTTAAGTTTTCAAAATATTTTTTCAAGAATGTGACGGTGGTAATTGCTTATTTGGAACCTAGGCGAAGTGACGCGATGCATATAGATCACCTGTTTGATAATTAATATCAAATAGAAAATTTTGAAACTAAGTTTTGAATTATTCCAATATTCCTTGGACCCGTTTGAGATTTAGTATCAAATATAGAGTTTGATACTAAATTTCGAATTGTCCCATTTTTGGACAGTTTTAGAATGTGACTTGCAGTATGGTTATCTTATGTGTATGTTTTTTTTTTTAGTTTTGAAATTTTGGTTTCTGCATCTCTCTAATTGTTCTCGGGTGCACTGAAATATACGTGCACTACGAGAACTGAGGGGAGATGCTGCCGAAATTTTGAATCTAGGAAAAATACATATTTTAAGATAATACATACTACTAAACGTCACTTTCTTGAATGGGATAGAAACCTTACCAATTACAACTCGAATTACTCATTCTTCTCGTAATGCTGCCGAAATTTTGCCACCTTCTTTAATTTTAGAACACGCTTAACACTCAAAAGTCTTAGGATGGCTGATGATCGTAGTTGGATGTACAAAAAACCTTTGTATCCCGGCTGCGAGAAACACAATCGGTTGTCCTTAGTTTCCCATCTTATGAATTTGAAATCGGAGAATGGCATTTCTCCGAAATGTTATGATCAACTTATTGATTTAATCAAAGAGATCGTGCCAGAAGACAACAATGTTGCAGATAATTTCTACGAAAGTAAGAAGTTGTTGAGAGGTATAGGGTTACCGGTAGAGAAGATAGATTGTTGCGTTAAGAACTGCATGATTTATTGGAAGGATAATTTGAATCTGGATAAGTGCAAGTTTTGTGATCATCCACGGTTCAAACCCGCGAAGAAGGGACAAGCTAAATGGCGCAAGTCCAACTTAATTCCGTACAAGAGGATGTTTTACTTTCCTCTAACGGCCCATCCTGCAGAAGTTGTACGCATCTAAAAAAAGGGCAAAGGATATGCGGTGGCATGCAGAACATACGGTAAAAGATGGTGTCATGCACCACCTGTCATATTCTGAGGCTTGGAGGCACTTCGATCAAACTCATCTAGAGTTCGCCGCTAAAACTCGAAACGTAAGATTGGGTCTATGTACAGACGGATTTCAACCTTTTGGAAGTTTCGGAAAATAATACTCTTCATGGCCGGTGATTGTCCCACCATACAATTTGCCTCCCTGGATGTGCATGAAAGAGCAGTATATGTTTCTCAGCGTTCTCGTCCCGAGCCCACAAAACCCCAAAGATAAGTTAGATGTTTTTCTACAGCCATTGATTGAGGAGCTGAAGCAGTTGTGGTCCGACGGTGCCATCTCGTATGATGTATCTAAAAAATAGAACTTTCAGATGCGAGCGGCCCTTATGTGGACCATTAGCGACTTTTCTGCATACTCGATATTATCCGGTTGGAGTACAGACGGTCGAATGGCTTGTCCGTACTGCATGGAGCATTCAGACGCTTTTACCCTGCAAAAGAGCATGAAACAATCATGGTTTGATAACCATCGTAAATTTCTAGAATGTGATCATCGACTTCGTAAAGATAAAAAAAATTTAGAAAAAATAGAAAGGTTGAAGCTCTGCCGCCGCACGTGCGTTCTGGAACAGAGGTTTTGGCCGAAATTGAACGGCTGGGACTTCTGAAGGTAACTGACGAAAACCACAAACATGTGAACGGACTAATAGCGAAGAATAGTGGTTGTAGAAAAAGAAGTATTTTTTGGGATTTGCCTTACTGGAGCACTAACTTGATTCGTCATAATCTAGACGTTATGCACATTGAGAAAAATATTTTTGATAATGTGTTTAACACGGTGATGAATGTCAAAGAGAAGACAAAAGACACTTCGAAATCAAGATATGAGTTAGCAGAATACTGTCACCGTCCCGAACTTCATGCAGACGCATCAGGAAAGTATCCCAAAGCGTCGTACACGCTCGATAAGCCGTCAAAAGTTACATTGTGTGAATGGATAAAGGCTCTCAAATTTCCTGATGGGTACGCATCAAATCTAGGTCGCTGTGTTGATATGAAAGGGTTGAGATTGTACGGGATGAAAACCCATGACTGTCACGTGTTTATGCAACGGTTGATCCCAATTGCATTTCGAGAACTGCTTCCTCATCCCGTGTGGAAGGCCTTACCAGAGTTAAGTTTGTTTTTTAGAGATCTGAGTGCGAGAGTCATTGGAACTGCTGATATGAGTCGTTTAGAGCGTGACATCTCTCTAATACTCTGTCAACTTGAGATGATATTTCCACCAAGTTTTTTCGATTCAATGGAACATTTTCCCGTCCACTTACCATACGAAGCGAGAATTGCTGGTCCCGTGCAATATAGGTGGATGTATCCTTTCGAGAGGTATCTTCGCAAGTTGAAAAACAATGTAAGGAATAAAGCGTGTGTTGAAGGCTCGATAGCAAACGCATATCTAGTTGAAGAGGCGTCGAATTTTGTTTCGTACTACTTCGACGATAATGTCTCCACAAAAAGGACAAACTTAAATCGTAATGAAGAAGTTCAAAATGATGAAGACGATAATCCAAACGTTCTATCTATTTTCAAAAATTCTGGTGAAGCTTTCTCAGAAGTAGGGAAAAGATTCTTGACGGATGAAGAATTGGTCGAGGCCCAAAGATATGTGTTACTAAATTGTGCTGAACTCCAACAATTTATCAGGTTGCCAATTCAAATTCGTTGCGCCCCTAATTATCGAAATCCATTGATTAAATATTATAACAATTCTTCAATTTAATCTAAATGTGTAGTTTGTTCGAAGATGGTATTAAATGTCACCAACCGAACATTACAGATGAGGCCCTGGCTAGAAAAGTGGACGCTGAATTTTCTTCTTGGTTTGAGAGCTACGTGAGTCTTAATTATCTTTAAAATTATGTGGCTATTAAAATATATTTTAACATTTGAAAACATAAAATTATTGTTAGCACGAGATCCTTTGAACAATGTAAATGACGATTATATGAGGTCAATTACGTATGGTCCATCACGTGTCGTGAACACATTCAACGGCTGCAAGATAAATGGATATAGATTTCACACGCTCTCGTATGGCTCTGAACGATCAACGTCGAGCACAGGAGTTTATATACGAGGAACAAATTATAGGCCAGATTACATGGATTATTACGGTCGTCTTTTAGAAGTTGTTCAATTGGGGTATCACGGGCTTCAAACGACCGAAAGGACGCTCTTGTTCAAATGTGAGTGGTTTGATCCAACTCCAGCCGGCACGAAAATTCACCCTCAGTATAAGCTCGTTGACATCAATCATAAACATAGATTCAATCGATATGAGCCATTTGTACTCGCATCCCAA
>BMAC01000075.1:1942601-1967169 GCA_014905375.1 Phtheirospermum japonicum
CAGGAATATCTGATGCTTTACTGGCGGGTGCGCCGTCAGTATTCCTGGCGGAAGAACCCGCCAGGAAATCCTGGCGGGTTGGCCGTCAGCATTACTGGTGGTTGTGCCCGCCAGTATTCTTGGCGGAGAAGCCGTCAGAATTACTGGCGTCATAACCCGACCAGGATTTCCTGGCGGGTCCTCCGTCAGCATTCGTGGCAGTTTTTTGCATTCGACATTAGACTAGTTTTCTGGCAACAATTTGCTATAATTCTGATATATTAATTAATATTTAAATTAAAAATAATAAACAAATAAAATTTTAGATAATTCAAAATAAATTATCCACTAATAAAAAAATCAAAACAAATCATTCAAAAACTAAAAATCAATTCATCAATCGAATGTATAAAAAAAAATCTGAACTATCCATCCACATCTAAATATGACCACCATCCGGATCAGGGGGAGGCTGACGAGCCATGGCCCGAGCAACAACTTCTTCAATCTGTGACGGAGCGTCAACTGGGTACGCTCCTGCTCCTCACGGATCCGCTGAATCTCTAGCGCCTGCTCCTCGCGGATCCGCTGAAGCTGCTCAAGCTGCTCCTGCTGGGACTGCCACCTGCGTCTGGAGCTGACGAACATCGGCGGTGGAGGTGGAAGAAGTACTGCAGCCCTTCTGAGTCTTCCCCAAAGCATCCAAGGGCCATAGCGTCGACCCCTTCCCTATTCCCGAAAACCTGTAGGTAGACCTCGTTCGGTCTACCTGAGGGCTGCTATCATCGAGACGGACGCAACAACGCCTCTCCTCCAAAGCCCTCTCATAGTCCTCCTGATATCAAAATATTCACTTATTAATACTAAAGCGGGAACACCCGACAGCAATACTGACAGTTTCTTGCTGGCGGGAAAAGCCGTCAAGGAATCCGCCGGCATTCCTGGCGGGTATATTTACCCGTCAGGATACAAGAATCCTGACCGCGAAAATACTGACGGCCATTATTCGTCAGGAGGCCGTCAGTATTTCATATACTGACGGATATGGCCGTCAGAATTGTCGAATTTTTTTGTAGTGAGAACAAAAAATGATTATATAATTGTATAATATAAAGAGTTCAATACATTATATTTTAGATTTTTCAACTAAATAATTATTTATCAACATTTGAATATTAATAGTTTGTGAGTAATTACTATGACTCTACGTATTTAACTTTAGAAATCCACATATAAATTATTTACTACTCTTAGTTTTATAATTACTTTCGTACAAATTTAAATATATATATATATATAAGCTCTAATATATTTATCGAGTTCATCAAATGACTCGATGACTTGGTGGATAATTTGATTACTTAGTGGCTATCCCAAGTCAATTATCGGGCTGATTCCAAAAATAATAACTATAAAAAAAATAGACTACAAAGGCCCTCAAATAAATTTGCAATACGATTTCTCATTTATTTGGTACTTTTTATTGTTCATTGTTGTAGTATTTTATATGTTTTTACAATATTTATATATTTTTTATTTTCAAATTTTAGGAGAAAATTTTTATAATATAACTTTAATTAAGTATATTACTTTCTATTTTCAAAATATTTTAAGATTTATTTTATTGTATCATATAACTTCTTGATCCTTTTTATTGTTTTATTATCAACTTTGAATAGATAAACATCTATTTAGAATTGACTTTTATATATTTATTTAACTTACCTCATAACTAACGCAAATTTATTCTTTCAATGTCTTTAAAATAAGTATTTAGAAATTAATTACAATTTTATTATATTTCTATTTGATTTTAAAATATTTTCATATTTATATTATCACATTATATTATAATATTTCTATTCTTTTATTTTATTTCATATTAGAAATTATTAATAATCATTTAGAATTGAGACTTATATGTCATATATTTTTAACTGAATTCATAATTTTTTCTAATTTATTTTTATTATTTATAGCATTTTAAGTGTATTTTTGTTACTTTTAGGATTTATTAAATGATTATTCAGGATTTAAATTATTTTTAATTTAATTTCTATAAAGTTATTGTGAAATAAGATTTATTTTATATCATTTACACTATTAATATCTTCAAATGTTTTTTTATTTTTAAATTATTTAATATATATTTGTAATAAAAATATATTTGTTATATATATTTAATATATTTAATATTTTTTATGATTTATTTTATTATTTTATAACATATTTTTTATGATTCTAGATTTTTTTTCTTTTATGGTTTTGTGGCTTTTTTTAATCCAATTTTAAAATATTATAAATAATATATATGTTTTTGTGGCTTTTTTTAATTTTAATTAAATTAATATATATTTATAATTCAAACACGAGTTTTTGTATTTATTTAGTTAATTTTATAATTTTTAAAATTTATATTACAAGTATTATATTGTTATTGGTTAAAAGTTGATTTGGTAATTGTATAATTATGTTGATATAAATTATTTTTAGAATAAAATATTACAACAAAACGCGATTGAATTACACTGAATTATTCATTTGTACTTCAGTTGTACTCAAACAGATTAATGTGACTGAATTATGACACAATCTAATGATAAATTTTGGGGTACCTGTTGACAAACAAGTACAATGTGTAAAGACAAATAAGAAGTAATTTGTAATAAAAGTGACTAATATGATTGTTCACGACTAACTAAAATTAACTATAGTTAGACGTATAAAGTAATCTGTAAAAAGTTGTTTCATAATATTCAAAAGTGGATTCTTTAATTTGTTTTATGGCGCGTATTAGGGGTGAGCAGAAATACTGGGTACCCGGTCTCGGACCCGAAACCGCTTGGGATCCGCCAGGTCCAATCCCAGAACCGGACCCGTCGGTACCGGTTCTGGTTCCAAAATCTTGGAACCAGTTATGACCGATTCCGGTTCTGGGTCTAGACTTTCAAGACCCAGATGGGACTGGTTTCGGGACTGGGTACCCGTTGGTATTGGTTCTTGAGCCGGATACCCGGTACAAAATCTTCAATATAGAGTCGGATATTTTAATATTCAAACCTCTTTCAGGTTAAATGGAATATTAATTAATAATTACGTAGGGAGCTAATGGCATGGAGTATACGTAGTTTAGCTAATTTATTATTATAAACCTTAAAAAAACTCAAATAAGGACCGGGTACCAAATTTTGGAACCAGTTCCCACCGGTTCCAAAAATATTGGACCCGATTAGTACCGGTTCCGGTACCGATTCTCTTTTCTTGGAACCGGTTTTGACCGCCGGTTCCAAGATAATTGACTGGGTACCCGGTTTCGCTCACTCTTAGCGCGTATATACGCACCCCATTTATTTAACTAAATTCATAATTGTTTTTATGATTTATTTTATTATTGGTACGACTTAAAGGGATGGTTAATTCCCATATGGCCTGGACAGGACACGGTTAGGATGAGCTGAACTAAGTGGTCTGGGCCGAAAAGAGGATGAGACTGGAAACCGTAGTCTGGCAGAGATTGTCCTGACCTCATTCAGGAGCCTTGGATAAGGATTCGAGGGGTCAGGTCAGGAATTGAGAAAACCTGAGGACAGAGCTGACCTGTTTTCCAGAAGGAAGCTTCCAGGTCTGGTCGGTCTATGTAACGGCCCAAGATTCGCGAGTTATCTGTTTTCGAGATCCCGGAAAGGGCCCCCACTGGGCAAAAACTATAAATATCTCATCCCCAAGGCTGAGAGAGGTATGATTTTCTCAACATTCTTCCACTGATCTCATTTTATTCCGATCAAAAATATTTTACTAACTTAAGCATCAGAGAGGTTTCCACCGTAAAACCCCCGGTGGTCCTTTCTAACGTATTTTTCTTGAAACAGGTTGGCAGATTTTCAGAGGAAGGTGTCGGTGTTCTTGGTGTGATTTTCATGACGAAACAATTATTAATAACATTTTAAGAGTGTTTTTGTTATTTTTTGGATTTAGTAAATAGTTATTTAGGATTTAATTTATTTTTATTTTTTATTTTTTATTTCTATCCATTTCTTAAGAAATAAGATTTATTTTATATTATTTACATTATTACTATCTTCATATTTTCTTTTAACTATTTAATAAGTATTTGTAATTAAAATATATTTCTTATATATACTTATAGTATTTCATATTATTATGATTTATTTTATTATTTTATAATAAACTAGGTTTTTTCTTATTTATTAAATGATTATTTAGAATTTGATTAAAACTCGTAATATTTTAATCCAATTTAAATTATTTTAGGATTTATTTCATATATTTTTATAATATATATGATTGTTTTAAACTTATTTAATAAATATTTAAATTTTAAAAACAAGTTTTTGTATTTATCTACTTGATTTTATAAATTTCTAAAATTTATATTATTAATATCATGTTTTTAATTGTTAAAGGTTGATTTGATAATTGTATAATAATATTGTTATAAATTATTTCTAGAATAAAAAGTACAATAAGTGACCAAAGTACAACTAGGTTTTCCTATTGAATTTCAGTTGTACACAAATTGATGGATGTAATTGAGTTATGACACAATCTAATGGTAAACTTGGAGTACTCGTTGAAAAACAAGTATAAAAGTTACCTATAATTAGAAAAATCTATGTAAGTTTTTATAAGTTTCAACATTGATAAGCTCTTTCTGCAGAGACAACTACGACGAATGTAGGAAAAAAGATTATGTATGATGTCCTCACATTTGGAAACTACCACTCAACGTCTTTACATCGTTGATATAACTTGAGTTGTATTGGTCTCCTTTGAAAAGTAACCCACGAAAAAATGGATTTAAAATTTTTTTTATCTAATTCCAATATAATAAATTGAAAATAATATTAGAAATATATATGAAAAACTATTGTTACACCAAACAAAAAACAAAAACAAAGTGAAACAAAAAAGATAACATAATACTAATATTAATAATAAATTATTATGCCTAGAAAAATAAAAATTAAATATATTCTAAATCTTTCTATCTAATTCAAATATAATGCATTGATACATATATTATATATCTGCATGAACAAATTAGTATCTTAAGCAAGAAAAAAAACTAAATAATATTATATACTACAAGTTAGATGCACGACATTTTGTCAATAAAACTATCAGTGTCTTATAAAATTAAATTTTTTATATCACATATTCACATGTAATACGCGAGTGTTGTATATTTTACATTTTTTCAAACTCAATTTTATACGGGTTTCTCCGTCAAGTTTAATGTATTTTGATATGCTTTACAACTAATTTCGTGACTTAATGTAAAAAAACTTGAAAATTATCTATTCTGAAAATCAGTCTTACTGTGATTAGAACAAATAATGTTCTTGATATATCACAACTAATTTCGTGGCTCACGGTAAAAAATTTGCAAAACTCTTAATTCTTAAAACCAGTCTTACTGTAATTAGAACAAGTAATGTTCTGATTTATGTGTAAGAATTATTTATTGTGAAAACAAAACAAAGAATGTTACGATTTGTATGTACCATTTTCAATATTATTCTTTTGTTATTTTTAATGAATATTACTCTTTCCAAATCCCGCACAATATGCGTGTGTCTACTTCGCATACTTTGTTTGGCAAATAAAAAGTTCTGGTGTTTCGGTTGCTTAGGTTTCATCTTAGCCTAATATCTACTTAATTTAATATTTTTCTTTTATTGTATCTCACCTAATTTAATCTTTTCGTTTTATTATATTTTGTCTAATTCAATATTTTTCTTTTATTCTCCTAATATAAAAATACAAATAAGTCATATAAAATTAGTAGAAAAGATCTAAGTTAGATACTTTAATTAAAAGATAAATACATAAGATATAATTTTAATTAAAAAATTATTATGAAATTATTAAATAAGTAGTGTTTATAATAAATATTAGGGAACTTCTACGGTACCTTCACGGCACTATTCTTCACTTAGTGTGATTTATAAGGGACCATTAGACCAATTTTAGGTTTTTTATATTAAGAAATCTATGATTATAAATGCAGTGGGGGGGGGCATGACGCCCTTAAAGGCCCCATAGAGTTTTCCTAAATATTAGTATAATTTTAGTTTTGTAATTTTAAATATTCTATAAAGATAAATTAAGATTTATTTGAAATAATCTAAGTATGTAACTAAATATTGGTAATGAATTCAATCTAACATAAAAACATAAAATTATATAATAATAATAATTATTATTATAATTATTATTAATATTATTATAATTAAATATTGATTAGACATCGTTACAATGCGACACGAGTTGAGAGTATGACATACGTTTAGGTTTTCAAAATATGTAAGTAATATTATTAACGAATTTAGTCTAAACATTAAAATACAAAATGTAATAATAATTAATAAATAGAGATTAGGCACGGGTTTAGAATGTGACTTCTTTTGAATTTTTATAAGTATGTAATAAAATTATTAACGAATTGAATCTAAGCATGAAAATAAAAATTTAATAATTAATAAATAAATTAGACATGTACAAGACAAGGGTTGAGAATACATCATTTGAATTTCTCATTTTACATAAAAATTTGTAATTATCGCAAATATTTTTTATATTTATGTTTTGATAAACCCCGTGTAATACACGGGTATTAAACTAGTATACATATATATATATATATATATATATATATATATATATATATATATATATATTTTTAATAACTTAAAATACAAACTCTTAATCGATACATTTAAGGCTAAGAGTGATATTTTTTAAGAAGATATTGATATATTTTTTTATTTAAAATGTAAATTAATATTTTTAAGGGCATAGATACTTTTTAAGAAAATTGATAATTTTTTATTGAAAATATAAAGCGACACTTATAGAGTTGTATAAAATAAAAATATAGTTTTATTATCTTTTAGTTAAATACTTAATTAAAATGTAAAGTGGTCCTTTTAATGTAAAAATGATCTTTTATATGTAAAAATAACAATATTAAAGAGAGATTTAAATTCATCACACCAATTACGATCCGTCTAGTGATTGACATTTTTAGAGGTTCATGCAATCGCTTATGTGAATTTTAAGCATGGTCTCTACTGCATAATGAACTACTAATGTCTTAATTCTTCATTGTGAAGCGAGTGAAACTTTTTCCCTCACGTAATTAGAAAATTATTGCATCCCTGTCAATGGATTATTGGGTGACCAAAACAACATTGTCCATTATGTCCTTTTTACCGATTTTTCCTCTTTAAATTATCGTAAAACTAAAAATATAAATAAATAAGAATCATATGCAAGTAGTATTTCCAAATGAAAGCTAAAAGTTGAATGGATTAATTAAATATATATATGTTTAATAAATTCTGAAGTGTTTACTTAATTTGTAAAATTAAACCAGAATTTCGTTTAATATATAAATAGAATATATTACATGCCTATTTTAGTGGAATTACGTCGTAGGCGAGGGTTATATTTTGTTTTTAGAGTTGTGTTTATTTAAATAGAAATATAAATAAAGACAAAGTAAATATCTTTTTTTATCGAAAATACCAAATTATATATGTTAGAGAATGTTAAGTTATAATCAAGATTTTAAACTCTAATACAAACATATTGTTATATTAAAAATCAAATGTTGGATTTTGAGTCTAAGTATTTTTCTCGGGTAAATATCACTTTTGGTACCTAAATTATGGCGAAATTTCAGTTCAATACCCCAAATTTATAAAGTATCAAGATTAGTAACTCAAGTTTAATTTTGGTTTCACTTTTCATACTCGACGTTAACTTTTCCCTTAAAGTTAACGGAAACATCAAAATTTGAGGAAAATAATTAATTTAATTCAATAAAATAATAGAAAGAAATATTTGAAAACTAAAAAAAAATATAAATAAAAAACTGGAAATTATAATTTTGTATTTAATAAAATAAAATACAGTAATTAATTTAATTTTAAAAAAATGATAAAAATATATAAAAATCGAAAAAAAATATTTAAAAATTCAAAAAAAAAAGGAAAGAAAAAAAGAAAATATATGAAATTTTAATTCAGTAAATAAAATACAATAAAATTAATTAATTAAATTCAAAAAAATAAAATTAGTTAATTAAAATTTTAAATTTTTCAAAAAAATGATAAAATACAAAAAAAAGTTTTGATGTCAAGTAACATAAATTATTATCTTATTTTATTTTTTATGTTTTTAATAATTAAAAAATGATAAGTAAGATATTCTAAACATTAAAAATAAATAAAAAATTTATAAATAAGTAAATAATTAAAAGACTTTAAGAAATATTTTTATTAAAGTAATAAAATTTATTTTGTATTTTTAAATATATATTTTTCGGATTTAATTAATTATTGTACTTTAGTTTTGAAATTAAAAAATATAATTAAATAAATTATGATTTGAATTATATTTTGTCTATTATTTTTGATTTTTAATTTTATCCTTTTTAAATTTAATTAATTTTTTTATTCTTTTTACTGAATTAAAAATTTATATATTTTCATTTTTTCTTTTCTTTTTTTTTTTGGAATTTTAAGTATTTTTTTTCGATTTGTTTTATGTTTTTATCATTTTTCTGAATTGAATTAATTACTTTATTTTTTTTGATTAAATACAAGTTTATAAAATATAATATCCAATTTTTTAAATATTTTTTCTATTATTTTTTTGAATTAAATTAATTATGTACCTCCAAATTTGATGTTTTCGTTAATTTTAACGGAAAAGTTAACGTCGGGTATGAAAAGTGAGACCAATATTTAATTTGGGTTACTAATCCTGATACTTTACAAATTTGGGGTACCAAAACTAAAATTTATCCATAATTTGGGTACCAAAAATAATATTTACCCTATTTTTCTCCTTATTAGGATCCGACTAGCAACCGGTTTAACCGGTGACCCCATTCTCCAGAGTAGGGCCCGTTCGTCAAATTATTGACGCTACGTGTCCTGGTAATGACGACACTGGAGGTTTGACGCACGGCTCATTAACTGCATGGGGAGAGAAACAAAACAGATAAGAAATAGCACAAGAGCCATGCCATGATTTTCAGTAAAGCTATGGCGATCTTTTACAAGTGGTCCCCAATACATATTATTTCCCACCTTCGCCAGCCTGACACGTGCCTCACCTTTAGTCAAAACCCTCCTTTAATTAGGACAACCATGCAAAACAGATTACAATAATATAGTACTTATTTGGTAACAGTTGTATAATACTCGTCGGGCCACCACGTGTACACATTTCCGGCAAGTTTTTTCCGGCAGCCGCACTGCCTACACCACCGCTAAGTTAAGGGCCATGAAACTATCTAGAAAGTCTTAAATTATTTCTCTTTAAAAAAATAAAAATCAAAATTTAAGTAGTGTGCATGGGGCAAGCATCGTTGAATGCGTCAATTTGCCCGTTTGGGCAAGTTAACAAGACAATTGTACATTTATTTTTTAGAAAGCCGATTATTGTACAACTAATTACTCCAGAAATCAGATATACTAATTTATGCAACTAAACAAATGTTACGTTGTATGGATACTATGGTAGCCATGCAAATATGTTTCCTTTTTTTCCTCCACGGAGGAATACATTTATATTTTCGCTAAGACATATGCTACCAAATTTGATTTATATATGCTAAATTCTATATATTTTTGGCCTTTTGTGGTACGTGTATATATGCGTATTAATTTTGTATGGATATGGAAAGACTTTGATGTGATTATGACTAATTAAGGCTTTCAATATTAATGATGCTTTCTCCTTTTTTCTTTGTTTTTCATGCTTTTGCATCACAATTATTATTTTATTTTATTATAATAATTTAAATGAGGAGTATAGTATTATTTTATTTTGCATTTGAGTATATACATATATTTGTGTTCACATGGTAAAAACAATGATATTGCCGTAATGTCAAATATGATGAGCATTACTAGAAAACGAAAGAAAAATAAAAATGAACAAGTATATAACTTGAACATATATATTTTTTTATTTACAAGAACTACATGGGACTTCAGAAAGCTGAATACAGTACCAGATAATTTAAGAACAAAAAAGAAAAAAATAAAGAAAATTAAAAAAAAAATTCCCCACATGACGAAGCAATTAAATAAAATCGTTAACGTCTAAAATCTCAGGCATCTCAAACTTCAACATGTCGCTGCAGTAACTAATTTCCCTTTCATCTTCAGTGACGTTATTATAAGTCGAACTCGAATCATGCAACGGTGCGGGACTCGAAGACGGCGTCGACAAATTCGACAAAACGGATTGGTGGAACCTGAAACTATTGCTGCCGTTGGATTGAAACGTTGATGACGTCATCTCTGACGACGGGGTCGGGTCCACCACGGATTGATCCGACCCGTAGTACCCACAGTTCGCCACCGCCGGCACGTAATCCTCCGTCACATTAGAAAGATTATTAACCGAACCGTCATTCTGTTGCCACCCGTCAAACTGGCCCGACCCGAACCCGGCGAGACTCTGTGACAACTGCTCGAAATTGTCGAATTGGAAGTTATTGGGCATAGTTAAATCTTGAGCTGGGGTTTGGGCAATTTGGCAATTTTGGACCAACTGAGGGGCAATCTGGGAATTATCGAGAATTAGGTGGTTTTGTTGAGGATTGTGATTATTAATATTGTTGTTTAGAAAAATAAAATCTTGGTCACGGCGCTGTGAGGATAAAAGGGACGTGGCTAATCGAATTAACTCGGGGTTGATCAAAGGTTGTAACCCTAGCAGCCTGGAGAAACTCAATTGGGATTGTGAGTTGTTGTAAAAAGACGAGTTTTTGAGGATTGCGGAGAGGTCCAGGAGATCGAGGCGTGGGCTGTGGGTCACGGGATCGATTCCCATTCGAAGCAGCCTTTTTCTAATGTGTGTGTTCCAATAGTTCTTGATTTCGTTATCCGTCCGGCCTGGAAGCCGAGCTGCAATTGCGGACCACCTGTTTTTTTTAGTCAATAATATTAGAAAGCAATTTTTTTAATTAAAAAAATGAAAAATAATATTTCTGAATAAATTACACACTTGTTCCCAAGAACGCTGTGGAGTTGAATAATAGTCTCTTCTTCTTCAAACGAAAATCGGCCTCTCTTGATATCGGGCCGGAGATAATTAGTCCAACGGAGGCGACAACTTTTTCCACACCTTTGCAAACCTAAACATAATTAAAAAAGGAAATTAAGAAGACTATATATATATTATATAATGAAAGAAAGAATTAAAAAAAAAAAAAACACGGACCAGCATTTTTAGGAAGGGTTCTCCAATTGCCATAGCCGTTTTTCTGAATATAATCAATGAGCTTTTGATCTTCTTCAGGGGTCCAAGGGCCTTTCTTGAGCCCGCTTTTGTCACAACAAGGTGCTCGGCCCATTTAATATTCGAATTGATCTAACTCTTGAATTAATTGGAACAAGTAATAGAGAGATGAACTTTTAAAGTGGAAATAAAAATGAAAAAGATATGTAATTTTGGTACGTAGGTCCGTAAGTATAAACAGGGTTTGGGGACATATATATAGATGAGAAATAACAAGAGTACAAATATTAAGTCAACAGGATTCGGTGCCGTCCCTGTTACTCACATAGCCTACGTGTCCTAAATGTTTGGAGAAAATCGTGAATTTCATCAATTAATCATTAATTAATCTCGCGTTATAAAGTGTGGTGACTTTGTGTTGTGTAAAAAAAAAATTTTTTTTACTAAATAAATATTCATGGAGATGTTTTGATGTTATTCATCCTCGTTGACTATGCTTAGGGTTATTTAATTCCGCTTTTGAAATTTAACCTGGAAAAGTTTGCGTGGGGTACATGATTATCTAGTTTCACATTATTGATTGATGCTAATTAGTCTACGTACGGTGCTTAATTTGCGAAGAAAGTCCGTCGTATCACAATTAATTAAAAAAAAAAAAAAGGACCGTATTTTAAAATCTCACAAACCGTATATGTTGTGTTGCTCTAATAGCAATTTCAAGATTCATTTTTGTGCAAGCCACCCATTTTCTAATAGTTATGGAAAGAGGGAGAGATAAAAGAATCAAATGAACTGTGAAATACAATAAAAATATGACTCAAATCCTAATTAACAATATTTTAATGAATAAATTTGTACATACTTGAAGTATATGTTCGTGGTTGTGTAAATTAAATTTTGAGACATGGTAAAAATATTCAATATTACACTGTGCTGCATCAAAATAAGGGTATAAGGTTAATTACAAATTAAGTCGAGCATTTGTGAATCTAATTCTAAATTTATAGACTTGAGGAAGGAGAGCTCTCTTTAGCTATAGTAGTACAATAGTACAATTTCATTTTTGTCATCTTAAAATCAAGAAATCAGTTGATTTCAAATCAATTAAATTAAAGAATAAGTGTACATATATGCCTGATTTATTTATATTATTATGTTATAAATAAATAAATGGGCCTCACATGAAATATCACTTTCCGGCGGGGATGCAATGAAATGAAACTCCTCGTTTTCTGGGTTCATATTAGCTGTCTTCAACATACAAAAGCCACGTACGCAGTTTTCAAGCTTAATTTATCCTGCATGGCTTACATCAAGTCGGCTTCATCAAGCCATGTGGCTTTTACAATAAGACAATTCTGTACAGCTTGATGGCCAAGTTTCCGGCTCAATGGATCACTCAACATGGGCATTCTTGGAAGAAATTAGTACAAAGCACAGTTTAATATTGTATAGTCGTGAGCTGGTATATTTTTAAATTTAATTAATTTCGAGTGGAAATAACAGGTGGTCCACTCTTTTCTGGTTGAAATTTTCTGGATATTATTATCTCGAAAAGTAAATGCCTCGAGGACTTGAAGTTAGCATTAATTTCATGGACTTCAATAATGGGTGTTTGCCGAAATATGGGCGCATTTATTGTGTGTGTATATCCATCTTATATAGGATTTTTATACAATATATTTAGTTTTTAAAATATTTTAAATAAAAAGAATTTTTATCACACTATGAAACCTTTTATATAGGGGTGCACATTCGGTTTCGACCCGAACCTACTGAAGTTTCGGTTAATCGAAAATTTGGTTTAACCAAAATAGGAAAATGAACACTAAATCGAAATATAATTCGGTTCGGTTCGATTTTTTAACCGAATTTCTCGGGTTTGTTCGTTTTAATTCTCAATCGACCGAACTTGATTTCTTATATATGAATTATTTTTCATATGATTAATAAATATTTGGTAGCATTTGTTAAATATAAAGGATCACCTGCACAAATTATGAAAACTGCCATGAGTGTTTTACTAATACTCTGATTCTAATAATAAGAATTATCAAACTGGCAAAACAACAAGTACATAAGAATTCTACTGCAGTATAGCTAGTGCTAATAAATCCAACTATCCAAGTCACTGTTGATTCAAGCTTTTGTATTGCCTATTTATGAAAATTTATCAAAAGATCAATAGCTTGCCCGCAAGAGAACGGGGTCGCGCGTAGTTTGRCAACTTGACTCGAGTCGTCTCTCGAGAAACATACAATCGGAAATCTCAAATAGTTTTGTTCAATACAAAACATATACAAATGGGGGGGGGGGGGGGATTGAGGGAATTTTGATTGTTTTTATTATCTAAGAATTTAAAACGCATGAACACTAATTAAAACTAGGTATTTTAAATTCAGCAAATGGAACTTATAAACTAGAGAGATTAATCTAAGAACTCAAACAAGATTAACTAGCGTAAAAGAAAAACAATTATCTAGAACGAAATGTAAACGAAATGAACTAACCAAGCATGAATAAAACTAAGTATAAATTAAACCAAGATTACGAATTGCAATATCAAAAGTATCTAAAGTTCGAAATATGAAATAACTCAAGAACAATTATTAGAAACTACTTACTTAATTGCATAAATTAAACTAAGAAAGCGATAAAAGAGTTTGAGTACTTATTTAAACTAAGAAATGCAGTAGATTCTCCAGCTAATCCGGAGAGGAGGGTTGATCTTTGTCGAACAACGAATCACGAACCGACGGTTGGAGCTTAGCGATCCTCGAATCTTCGATCTCGATCAATTGGTGTGATATGCAAGCGGATGGTGTTATTCTCGAACCCAAGAGATCGTATTTTCAGAGTATGGGGGAGAGGTATATGTATTTGGGACGGACTTAGAAGGGTTTAAATAGATTTCCCTTGACTTGGAGCATAAGAAACCCTAAAATCCCGATTTTGGGTCGTCGCGTCGACGGTGCGTCGACTGACGCGTGCCAGTGCTCGGCGTCGGTGCGGCCAGGGCGTGCGCATCGGCTGGGCGGATGCGTCGACTGGGTGGGTCGACATCGACGCTTCAGCAAGTTGCGTCGACGCTGCGTCGACTGACGCGGATCATGGCTCGCGTTGACGGTGCGTCGACACTGCGTCGACTGACGCGGATCATGGCTCGCGTCGATGGTGCGTCGACGGTCGCGTCAATCGACGCGACTGCGCGTCTGCCTCCGTCTCTCTCTATCTTTTGCTACTYGTTTCGCCGGAAAGCTCGTTCTCCATTTCTTGAACATCAGCCTCATCTAATTATGCGCCGAACTCGTCCGGTTACTTAGCTGTAAAGTGAAAAACCACAAATAATCACTTATTTGCATCAATCTAGGTCAAAATGCGGTAAAATAAGTTGAGAGTACGAATATACGAAATAGAGCTTAAACTACCCAACTTATACCAAAAATAATAAGAAAAACAAGCTATAAACCTACTAAAAATAAGGACAAATATGTGCTAATCAACTGTCAAACTCAAATCCAAACTCGCAAGTACATAAGCAACATAACAAATAGAAATCAAACAAACTACATAATAATCCATTAGTTTCACATTATAAAATTACAAAATATGTTGTGCTTCAATTCTTCATTCCCGCCTTATCCTGCCTTCCGCCATATAAAAAAAATGAAAGAAAAAAAAATGAAAGTTTGGGCACAATAAAATAATATATGTCAAATAAAGGCAACAAGATAATTATTTACCAACAAGTTGCTCATCATATACCAAGGATATTGGTATCCACAATAACATTTGCCGCCAATAAATCTACAAAATTTTTAAGAAAAAAAGAAATATTAGTCAATAAAAAGATTCGGTATCTTACAAATGCATTATTGTAAAGTCTAAGTACTCTAAATTGGCAATATGAATATTGAAATTATGTTACCTTGTTTGATCTTCTCAATATATTCAAGACTTTCTTCTGAAGATTTGAGTGGACTACGAAGGAGCCAATCTTGGCAACAAATCAATGCTTGAGCCATCTTAGGAGTTAATGAAGCTCTAAAATCATCAATTACGCGACCTCCAGTGCTAAATTTTGACTCCGAAACTACAGTAGATATAAGCGTACCCTATATATCACGAATGAATTTGGATAAAATGGGAAGCCTGACACTGTGAAATTTCCACCAGCCAAGACATCAAATCCTTTTGAAGCTTTCTCCAAGTGCTCATTTAGATACATATCTAACTCAGATTCCTCAAGACTAATCCCAGATATCAATCCTTGAATTTGCTTTTTTTTTTTGCTTACAACATCTGATGGATCTCCCATAAATCTACTTTCACTATACATGCTTGAAGAAGGAGATGGGCTAGATGAAGTCGTTGAAGCGTTCATTTCTTTATACTCATCAAAAAGCTCATAAAGAGCACTCTTTGAAGAGTTTACTATCTCATCACCACGTGTCGGCCCATACATAATTTCCAAATAATAATGTAAGATACCAAACTTGTGACGAGGGTCAAGCATAAAACCAATATACAATATCATATTGAATTTTTCTATGTCCCCCCAATATTTGTCAAACTTATCTTTCATCCTCGATGCCATTTCAACCAAATAAAGATTATCGCCATTAATCCAACCAATCAAATGCTCATGGATTCCAAATATTTCATCTAAAAAAGTGTTAGAGGTCACATAGAGGGTACCAGAAACTCGCAAGGTAAGATTATAAAAATGACGCAAAACCTGCACAAATTTCTCAACAATAGTCCTATCATACTGGGTAGGCAAACCAATTTCTTCATAAGTTCCACCTGGCATAAAAGCTTTACAAAAATCGGAATCATGATTCTCATACCTATCAAAACTACTCTGAATAACAAATTCGTGTACCACATTAAATAATTAGAGTTCCATCTAGTTGTAACATCTAGACATAATGACCTTTTGCTTTTAATTTTCTCCTCAGCAATTAACTCCTTAAACCTCTTCAATCTCATAGGTGATGACCTCACATAACGCACTACTGAGCGAACTCGATCAATTGAAATTTGAAACATTCACCCTTTTCAATCCCGCTTTAACAATACAATATGAGCCACACACCGCATTTGTAAGTACTTTCAATTCAATATTGCAGTCACCTGATTAACAAATCTTCTTTTCAAATATGTTACAGTCACATCATTACAGCAACATTATCAACAATAATACCAAAGATTTTATCAATTCCCCATTCAAGAAGACACTTCTCAATCAAAAGATCGGGACAAAAAATGAAATTAAGAATCAACTTATGCAACTTCCATTCATCATCAATATAATACCAGTCAAATACATGTAACTAAGTCTTTGATTAGATGTCCATGTATCAGTTGTCAAAGAAATTCTTTGTCCGGATGACCTGAAGAAAGACTTTAACTTATTTTTCATCAAAATACCTTTTAAGACAATCTCTAGTATTGTTATCCTTGAAGTCACAAGAAGTTGGGGGAATGAAACGAATATATGTTCTCTAAACCCTTCATTTTTAAAAAATTTAAATGGTAATTCATCAACAATAATCATGTGAGCAACAGCTAGTCTAATAGATTCTTGATCAAATCTCCAATTGGAAATCCCTTCTGATATGACCCCACTTACATTTTAACAAAACTTAGCAATTGTTTGATTATCTCCATTTCTATCTTTATTATGAGGGTGGTTTATGCATACTCTCATATGACTGTTCATTGAGAATTACCATTTCTTGTAGTAAGAACAACATAAGTTTTTATACAATAGATACACTTTGCTCTACCTTCGTCACCTTAGATAAGTGTGAAGTGATCACATGCCTTAGCTCTTTTTGGTATTGCTTGCTCTTAGGAATTGCATTTGCCCTCCACTTTCTTCGGATTCATCTAATATTTCCATGTGCCCCATCTCATTTGTGGCGTTTTCACTTTCAAACTCCAGATGCATTGAGTGAGGCTCTGGATCATTGTTTGGTTCTGGAGGAGGTGGATCAACACTTGGTCTACGAGAAGGTCTAGCTGGACTTGGATTTGAACATGAAGTCGCCAAACTTCCCGCGTTTTCATATTTTCTCTTCATACCTGGAAATTAGAATAGACAAAAAAATTAAACAGTTTGGCTTTCATTCAATTCAATTAGGTAATTTAATTTTTCTCATATATCAAATCTTGGGGCTAGGGATTTCTAATCTAACACTACAAAAAAAAATCAAAAAAGCCGATGGATATTACAGATGGGCAGCAACCTGTCGGTAAAAGTCCGTCATTGTTTTAAAAAATAATAAATAAATATAATTTTATTTGCCGACGGAGAATAGGCCATCGACAACCCCAATTTTTATTTACCGATGGATTCTTTCCGTCGGCAGAGCTGAGTTTTTCTACCGTCTGATTTTGTAACGGAAACATGTCCGTCGGTAAACTTAATAAAAACAGAGGCCTGCCTCTGTCTCTTATACACATCTAGATGTGTATAAGAGACAGGGCAGAGATTGTCCTGACCTCATTCAGGAGCCTTGGATAAGGATTCGAGGGGTCAGGTCAGGAATTGAGAAAACCTGAGGACAGAGCTGACCTGTTTTCCAGAAGGAAGCTTCCAGGTCTGGTCGGTCTATGTAACGGCCCAAGATTCGCGAGTTATCTGTTTTCGAGATCCCGGAAAGGGCCCCCACTGGGCAAAAACTATAAATATCTCATCCCCAAGGCTGAGAGAGGTATGATTTTCTCAACATTCTTCCACTGATCTCATTTTATTCCGATCAAAAATATTTTACTAACTTAAGCATCAGAGAGGTTTCCACCGTAAAACCCCCGGTGGTCCTTTCTAACGTATTTTTCTTGAAACAGGTTGGCAGATTTTCAGAGGAAGGTGTCGGTGTTCTTGGTGTGATTTTCATGACGAAACAATTATTAATAACATTTTAAGAGTGTTTTTGTTATTTTTTGGATTTAGTAAATAGTTATTTAGGATTTAATTTATTTTTATTTTTTATTTTTTATTTCTATCCATTTCTTAAGAAATAAGATTTATTTTATATTATTTACATTATTACTATCTTCATATTTTCTTTTAACTATTTAATAAGTATTTGTAATTAAAATATATTTCTTATATATACTTATAGTATTTCATATTATTATGATTTATTTTATTATTTTATAATAAACTAGGTTTTTTCTTATTTATTAAATGATTATTTAGAATTTGATTAAAACTCGTAATATTTTAATCCAATTTAAATTATTTTAGGATTTATTTCATATATTTTTATAATATATATGATTGTTTTAAACTTATTTAATAAATATTTAAATTTTAAAAACAAGTTTTTGTATTTATCTACTTGATTTTATAAATTTCTAAAATTTATATTATTAATATCATGTTTTTAATTGTTAAAGGTTGATTTGATAATTGTATAATAATATTGTTATAAATTATTTCTAGAATAAAAAGTACAATAAGTGACCAAAGTACAACTAGGTTTTCCTATTGAATTTCAGTTGTACACAAATTGATGGATGTAATTGAGTTATGACACAATCTAATGGTAAACTTGGAGTACTCGTTGAAAAACAAGTATAAAAGTTACCTATAATTAGAAAAATCTATGTAAGTTTTTATAAGTTTCAACATTGATAAGCTCTTTCTGCAGAGACAACTACGACGAATGTAGGAAAAAAGATTATGTATGATGTCCTCACATTTGGAAACTACCACTCAACGTCTTTACATCGTTGATATAACTTGAGTTGTATTGGTCTCCTTTGAAAAGTAACCCACGAAAAAATGGATTTAAAATTTTTTTTATCTAATTCCAATATAATAAATTGAAAATAATATTAGCCCTCCTTCTCACATTTTTTTTTTTTGCTGTTGGTTGTTGCTGAATAAATCAGTCCGCAGGCAGGTCTCTGTTTTTATTAAGTTTACCGACGGACATGTTTCCGTTACAAAATCAGACGGTAGAAAAACTCAGCTCTGCCGACGGAAAGAATCCATCGGTAAATAAAAATTGGGGTTGTCGATGGCCTATTCTCCGTCGGCAAATAAAATTATATTTATTTATTATTTTTTAAAACAATGACGGACTTTTACCGACAGGTTGCTGCCCATCTGTAATATCCATCGGCTTTTTTGATTTTTTTTTTGTAGTGTTAGATTAGAAATCCCTAGCCCCAAGATTTGATATATGAGAAAAATTAAATTACCTAATTGAAATTGAATGAAAGCCAAACTGTTTAATTTTTTTGTCTATTCTAATTTCCAGGTATGAAGAGAAAATATGAAAACGCGGGAAGTTTGGCGACTTCATGTTCAAATCCAAGTCCAGCTAGACCTTCTCGTAGACCAAGTGTTGATCCACCTCCTCCAGAACCAAACAATGATCCAGAGCCTCACTCAATGCATCTGGAGTTTGAAAGTGAAAACGCCACAAATGAGATGGGGCACATGGAAATATTAGATGAATCCGAAGAAAGTGGAGGGCAAATGCAATTCCTAAGAGCAAAGCAATACCAAAAAGAGCTAAGGCATGTGATCACTTCACACTTATCTAAGGTGACGAAGGTAGAGCAAAGTGTATCTATTGTATAAAAAACTTATGTTGTTCTTACTACAAGAAATGGTAATTCTCAATGAACAGTCATATGAGAGTATGCATAAACCACCCTCATAATAAAGATAGAAATGGAGATAATCAAACAATTGCTAAGTTTTGTTAAAATGTAAGTGGGGTCATATCAGAAGGGATTTCCAATTGGAGATTTGATCAAGAATCTATTAGACTAGCTGTTGCTCACATGATTATTGTTGATGAATTACCATTTAAATTTTTTAAAAATGAAGGGTTTAGAGAACATATATTCGTTTCATTCCCCCAACTTCTTGTGACTTCAAGGATTAACAATACTAGAGATTGTCTTAAAAGGTATTTTGATGAAAAATAAGTTAAAGTCTTTCTTCAGGTCATCCGGACAAAGAATTTCTTTGACAACTGATACATGGACATCTAATCAAAGACTTAGTTTACATGTATTTGACTGGTATTATATTGATGATGAATGGAAGTTGCATAAGTTGATTCTTAATTTCATTTTTTGTCCCGATCTTTTGATTGAGAAGTGTCTTCTTGAATGGGGAATTGATAAAATCTTTGGTATTATTGTTGATAATGTTGCTGTAATGATGTGACTGTAACATATTTGAAAAGAAGATTTGTTAATCAGGTGACTGCAATATTGAATTGAAAAGTACTTACAAATGCGGTGTGTGGCTCATATTGTATTGTTAAAGCGGGATTGAAAAGGGTGAATGTTTCAAATTTCAATTGATCGAGTTCGCTCAGTAGTGCGTTATGTGAGGTCATCACCTATGAGATTGAAGAGGTTTAAGGAGTTAATTGCTGAGGAGAAAATTAAAAGCAAAAGGTCATTATGTCTAGATGTTACAACTAGATGGAACTCTAATTATTTAATGTGGTACACGAATTTGTTATTCAGAGTAGTTTTGATAGGTATGAGAATCATGATTCCGATTTTTGTAAAGCTTTTATGCCAGGTGGAACTTATGAAGAAATTGGTTTGCCTACCCAGTATGATAGGACTATTGTTGAGAAATTTGTGCAGGTTTTGCGTCATTTTTATAATCTTACCTTGCGAGTTTCTGGTACCCTCTATGTGACCTCTAACACTTTTTTAGATGAAATATTTGGAATCCATGAGCATTTGATTGGTTGGATTAATGGCGATAATCTTTATTTGGTTGAAATGGCATCGAGGATGAAAGATAAGTTTGACAAATATTGGGGGGACATAGAAAAATTCAATATGATATTGTATATTGGTTTTATGCTTGACCCTCGTCACAAGTTTGGTATCTTACATTATTATTTGGAAATTATGTATGGGCCGACACGTGGTGATGAGATAGTAAACTCTTCAAAGAGTGCTCTTTATGAGCTTTTTGATGAGTATAAAGAAATGAACGCTTCAACGACTTCATCTAGCCCATCTCCTTCTTCAAGCATGTATAGTGAAAGTAGATTTATGGGAGATCCATCAGATGTTGTAAGCAAAAAAAAAAAGCAAATTCAAGGATTGATATCTGGGATTAGTCTTGAGGAATCTGAGTTAGATATGTATCTAAATGAGCACTTGGAGAAAGCTTCAAAAGGATTTGATGTCTTGGCTGGTGGAAATTTCACAGTGTCAGGCTTCCCATTTTATCCAAATTCATTCGTGATATATAGGGTACGCTTATATCTACTGTAGTTTCGGAGTCAAAATTTAGCACTGGAGGTCGCGTAATTGATGATTTTAGAGCTTCATTAACTCCTAAGATGGCTCAAGCATTGATTTGTTGCCAAGATTGGCTCCTTCGTAGTCCCACTCAAATCTTCAGAAGAAAGTCTTGAATATATTGAGAAGATCAAACAAGGTAACATAATTTCAATATTCATATTGCCAATTTAGAGTACTTAGACTTTACAATAATGCATTTGTAAGATACCGAATCTTTTTATTGACTAATATTTCTTTTTTTCTTAAAAATTTTGTAGATTTATTGGCGGCAAATGTTATTGTGGATACCAATATCCTTGGTATATGATGAGCAACTTGTTGGTAAATAATTATCTTGTTGCCTTTATTTGACATATATTATTTTATTGTGCCCAAACTTTCATTTTTTTTTCTTTCATTTTTTTTATATGGCGGAAGGCAGGATAAGGCGGGAATGAAGAATTGAAGCACAACATATTTTGTAATTTTATAATGTGAAACTAATGGATTATTATGTAGTTTGTTTGATTTCTATTTGTTATGTTGCTTATGTACTTGCGAGTTTGGATTTGAGTTTGACAGTTGATTAGCACATATTTGTCCTTATTTTTAGTAGGTTTATAGCTTGTTTTTCTTATTATTTTTGGTATAAGTTGGGTAGTTTAAGCTCTATTTCGTATATTCGTACTCTCAACTTATTTTACCGCATTTTGACCTAGATTGATGCCAAATAAGTGATTATTTGTGGTTTTTTCACTTTACAGCTAAGTAACCGGACGAGTTCGGCGCATAATTAGATGAGGCTGATGTTCAAGAAATGGAGAACGAGCTTTCCGGCGAAACGAGTAGCAAAAGATAGAGAGAGACGGAGGCAGACGCGCAGTCGCGTCGATTGACGCGACCGTCGACGCACCATCGACCGCGAGCCATGATCCGCGTCAGTCGACGCAGTGTCGACGCACCGTCAACGCGAGCCATGATCCGCGTCAGTCGACGCAGCGTCGACGCAACTTGCTGAAGCGTCGATGTCGACCCACCCAGTCGACGCATCCGCCCAGCCGATGCGCACGCCCTGGCCGCACCGACGCCGAGCACTGGCACGCGTCAGTCGACGCACCGTCGACGCGACGACCCAAAATCGGGATTTTAGGGTTTCTTATGCTCCAAGTCAAGGGAAATCTATTTAAACCCTTCTAAGTCCGTCCCAAATACATATACCTCTCCCCCATACTCTGAAAATACGATCTCTTGGGTTCGAGAATAACACCATCCGCTTGCATATCACACCAATTGATCGAGATCGAAGATTCGAGGATCGCTAAGCTCCAACCGTCGGTTCGTGATTCGTTGTTCGACAAAGATCAACCCTCCTCTCCGGATTAGCTGGAGAATCTACTGCATTTCTTAGTTTAAATAAGTACTCAAACTCTTTTATCGCTTTCTTAGTTTAATTTGCCCTCCTTCTCACATTTTTTTTTTTTGCTGTTGGTTGTTGCTGAATAAATCAGTCCGCAGGCAGGTCTCTGTTTTTATTAAGTTTACCGACGGACATGTTTCCGTTACAAAATCAGACGGTAGAAAAACTCAGGCTCTGCCGACGGAAAGAATCCATCGGTAAATAAAAATTGGGGTTGTCGATGGCCTATTCTCCGTCGGCAAATAAAATTATATTTATTTATTATTTTTTAAAACAATGACGGACTTTTACCGACAGGTTGCTGCCCATCTGTAATATCCATCGGCTTTTTTGATTTTTTTTTTGTAGTGTTAGATTAGAAATCCCTAGCCCCAAGATTTGATATATGAGAAAAATTAAATTACCTAATTGAAATTGAATGAAAGCCAAACTGTTTAATTTTTTTGTCTATTCTAATTTCCAGGTATGAAGAGAAAATATGAAAACGCGGGAAGTTTGGCGACTTCATGTTCAAATCCAAGTCCAGCTAGACCTTCTCGTAGACCAAGTGTTGATCCACCTCCTCCAGAACCAAACAATGATCCAGAGCCTCACTCAATGCATCTGGAGTTTGAAAGTGAAAACGCCACAAATGAGATGGGGCACATGGAAATATTAGATGAATCCGAAGAAAGTGGAGGGCAAATGCAATTCCTAAGAGCAAGGCAATACCAAAAAGAGCTAAGGCATGTGATCACTTCACACTTATCTAAGGTGACGAAGGTAGAGCAAAGTGTATCTATTGTATAAAAACTTATGTTGTTCTTACTACAAGAAATGGTAATTCTCAATGAACAGTCATATGAGAGTATGCATAAACCACCCCTCATAATAAAGATAGAAATGGAGATAATCAAACAATTGCTAAGTTTTGTTAAAATGTAAGTGGGGTCATATCAGAAGGGATTTCCAATTGGAGATTTGATCAAGAATCTATTAGACTAGCTGTTGCTCACATGATTATTGTTGATGAATTACCATTTAAATTTTTTAAAAATGAAGGGTTTAGAGAACATATATTCGTTTCATTCCCCCAACTTCTTGTGACTTCAAGGATAACAATACTAGAGATTGTCTTAAAAGGTATTTTGATGAAAAATAAGTTAAAGTCTTTCTTCAGGTCATCCGGACAAAGAATTTCTTTGACAACTGATACATGGACATCTAATCAAAGACTTAGTTTACATGTATTTGACTGGTATTATATTGATGATGAATGGGAAGTTGCATAAGTTGATTCTTAATTTCATTTTTTGTCCCGATCTTTTGATTGAGAAGTGTCTTCTTGAATGGGGAATTGATAAAATCTTTGGTATTATTGTTGATAATGTTGCTGTAATGATGTGACTGTAACATATTTGAAAAGAAGATTTGTTAATCAGGTGACTGCAATATTGAATTGAAAGTACTTACAAATGCGGTGTGTGGCTCATATTGTATTGTTAAAGCGGGATTGAAAAGGGTGAATGTTTCAAATTTCAATTGATCGAGTTCGCTCAGTAGTGCGTTATGTGAGGTCATCACCTATGAGATTGAAGAGGTTTAAGGAGTTAATTG
>BMAC01000075.1:1985291-2010173 GCA_014905375.1 Phtheirospermum japonicum
TTTATAAATGTGAAGTTTTTTTTTTTAAATATTCTTTTCTTATGAGTGGGTAAATGTAAGATAATAAAATATCAACAGTATTTTTTTTTAATTAGGTCATAAAAGTACCTTCCACAGCACGTAGGCAGAAGAAGAATATCTTTCTCCCCAACACAGTCAGCGTGAGTTGTTGCGTTAAACTTAGTGGACAAGGGCAAAGACTCCCACGTCTGACTTTCTGGAATGCAAAAACGCGCTTCACCAACGTGGCGAAAATCGTCGACTACGCACCTGGTCCACTTACGAGCCGTTTTGGTATTCTCGCTATTTTCTGCATCCCACAATCTTGTTCTCCATGTTCCACAACCAACATGGGATATCATAATAATCCCTGATCTAATCAAAGTATCGTCAGAAGCATTAGAATCCCTGTCCCGCCAGTTCGGGCATCCCATAACACCCAAAACAATCTCTCCTTCAACAACTAAAGCCAAACCTACCTGAAATATTCAGTATTGCCTATATCAATACCATCATACAAAGCAAAAAAGAAAAAAAGAAATTTCAGGACTAGCAAAATCATACATGACGATTAACAAATAACATAAGAATTAATATTAGATAGAAAAAATGTAAGTGGGCAACAAGCATTGTCATTGTAATTACTCAAGGGTTAGAGTCATTGTGTTTACATATCACATGAATAGTAAGTTAACATTACTTAAAAAACACATCAAAATATTTATCTGCAAACTGCACCAAAACAGCACGTAAATCGTCGACACGGGGCTTTTAAAAAATCTATTCAGATTTCAAAAATTCTCACAAAACGGGAGCAAATCAGGGGCAGAGATGGGACATGGTAGCTTCGACAAGCAAGCAAGCGGCACCAAAAACAAGCTCCAATGCAACGGCAGGATTCGCCGATGATACGCGAAAAATAAGCAACCCTTTTGAGTACTTGGAGGAAGATTTTCCGGACATCCGACTCCAATCTCTCGCCAACATAACAAAAAGAAAAAAGGCACACTCGCTCAAGGTTTTAGAGCCCGCGTAATTTCATTTTTTCCCTTTTGTTTGGGACAATTTGTCTGTTTGTGATTGTTTGGTCAGAACTATAAATTTTATTGTATTATCTTAGTTTTGGGTCTGTTTTGCGGAACTTGGGTTAGGTCAGGAATTGTTTCCATTCAGGGGTGCTTCGACTCCCCCGAATCGCCTCGACCCATTTCTTTACGCGTAATGTTTTAATTTTCGTGCTTTGTAATGCTCGCATACTTTTGTATGTTCCCCTTTTGATCAATGAAATTAATTACCGATCACAAAAAATATTTATCTTATTAAAATTGGTACAAATTTGTAATTTATAATAAAGTTAAGATATAGTAATTGGTTTGGGTTATTTACTAAAATTATCCAAGTTTTTCGTATTTTCACAATTCTAGCTCAACTTTTAAATCAGAAATTATATACTCTAAATTCAGTTGCAAAAAAAAAAAGAAGGGTTTAAGTCTCTTTTATTACTCTAAGTTTTTCGACACAAATGATTTTTTATTTATTTATTACAATTGAATATTGGTTTCAGTCTCTTTTCTGAAAATGGCTTCCACTGAACCAAAAACGACTACGTTGAAATAAAGATGAAGGAAAAAATCATTGAACCATTTTTTCATAGATCTGAAAGTTATAGATATAATTGTAAATCTCAAATGTTGAGCTAGAATTGCGATTACCTGTGGGTATTTTTGAGTAATTAATTCTACTCTTTTATTATTAGTTGGGCCCCCAAAATCCCTGGCTCCGTCAGTGGTAACATTACTACTCCTTACAGCACAATCAAGAGTGAGTTCACATCTACAATTATACATTTACATAAGGAAAAGAATCATGATACCAATATGATGGATGATAAACTCGGAGCGAAAAAACATACCACGTACAGAGCTCCACTACCTTTGACAAATCCACGTGTCCCATCAATAGGGTCCAATATCTGTATATATTCATGATGTTAGTGATCACCAAGTTTCACGTTAACGAGACGATGAAAAAAATAAATAGCATTAATAAGACCAATCTCCTATAAGTTTTAAAAGGTCAATAATGTCAAGAAAATGCACACAACAAAGCAATTTCACATCAGCAACTTGACAATCCGATCTGAGTTTTTACCGAGCTTACCCAATAAGTAGCTGGCTCGGGCCCAAAAGAATATGCATCTTTCCCCCCTCTATCAATTGCCTTTAAAACGTTCTCTCGACTTAATGCTTTTTCACTGATGGATGATTTATCAGTAACCACTTTAACAACATCGTCTACTAAATTATTTTCACGCACGAATGCGGAGTCCTCCTCAGCTACCAATGGAATCGAAGGAAATAATTTACCCATTTCTGCCACATTAAGGAAAAGAGGATTATTTTTTAAAAAACGAATTAAGAAAGCAAATGTATAATGAGGTAAATAAATAATTTTTCTTTTAACCTAGACTAACAAGAGCTTGGACTCCAAAATCTGCAATGGTGACAGGTGTCTGATCAAGTTTTTCAATGATTTGCCCATCACTTGAAAACAGTGATTTTTGCACCTATCTTCGGGGAAAAAATAAACTTCAGCAGCAATAAAGAGGAAGAAAATAAAATCCCGAGAGAGAGAGAATTACATCAACACAGAGACGGCAGGCGCGTTCGACAACATCAACGGCTGATTGCAAATGTTCGTAGTACTTTGCTTTCTTCTCTGGAAAAGGAAGGCTAACACTTGACCTGAAAATAATGAAATTTAAAAAAAAAAAAAAAAACGAAATCAGAATGCGCAAAACCCTAGAATTGGTGCAAGAAAGCAAAACACTGTAAGAAATGGCGGAAGGTAGACCTCACGGAGAAGACGCATTGACGGAGAGATGTACGGTGTGGACGGTGGGGGTGAGATACAGGGAATCGAGAGGCCACGGAGTGGATGAGGCCATCCATGGCGGGAATTACTTGGGAACCAGATGTTTGGACAAGCTAATCAAGCAAGAAACGACGGCGTTTGCTCACAGTGCCAATGGGAGTTTGTGTCCGTGTTTGGGCCTTTTGACTTGGGCCATCAATTCGATTGCAGGCCCCATTTGGTTGAAAGAGAGGCTTTTTCAGAGAGTGGGGCTCTCCGCACTTAACATTGCTAGTCTCACCCATAGTATTTTCTTAAAGACTAAAATAACCTATGTTAAAAAGATATTTATATCCTTATTTACTTATTTTTTCCAAAATTACAGTTAATCTAAAAGAAGTTCAAATTTTAAGTGGTGTTCTCCAACCTCCATACAAATCACCACCACCACACCCCTCCACTTCTATCTCCACCTTCCGCCACCAGCCCCACTTCTAAATAGAGACAGGAAGTCGTCGTCAACGTACCCAACCTCCTCCTAGCACATTTTTGGCCACTTTTCATCGGAAAATACGCAAAAACACACATGAGATCCATAACGTTGAAGTGATTCTCGTCATGAATGAACTCTAACTTTAAAATTGGTGTACAGGTTTTGGAGACTGCATTAAATATGACAAATTGAGGTGTGGCACGGAGTTTGGTTCGATGATTCGCTGAAAATCGTCAGATGAACTTCATGGCGGTGCTCGCGGATTTGCAAAAAACTAGGAATTTTGTCTGTGTATTGCTGACGATCCAGAATTTCGATCGATGATCGGGAGGTGGCGATGGAAACCTCGTGAGATGGTGTTTTGGGTTGATGCATGGTTTGGAAAAAAATGGATGGTCGAATCTTTGGAAAGAGTCAAATGAAGTAGGCAACAAAAAAAGAGTTTGAAGGTCATTGATACTCCACTTTAACACGCTGACAGGTTAACCACTTAGCCACAAGTTTAGTTACTTGATTCTTTATATTCACCCACCAAAAACTTTTCTTTAGATCTTTATACATCTTTGTGGCTCCAGGGTGAGTTGTATATCTTGAGTGATGAGCTTCTTCTAAAATCTTATCCTCCAACCTTTCATCATTTGGTACACAAATTCAATTTTAAATCTTATGATCTCATCCTTATCAATATAAAAATTCAATTTTGAACCTTGCATAATCTTCTCCTTGAGTGTCTTAAACCTTTCATCTTTCCGTTGTGATAATTAGATTTCCTCTAGTAAATCCAGCTTTACCGATAAACTTGCACATAAGAGTTGAGTTTTTGACCACCTTAGGTTCCAAAAACTTAATTCTTATAATTAATTCCATTCCCGAATCATTAAGTGAGCGAGTTGTACCTTTCAACTTGATTTGTACTTTTTTGTATACTTTTTTGTTACCTTTTTGTGTCGCATTCGCGTGTGTTTTGCTTGAATTTACGGGTTTTAGGAGTCGTTTTGGCCTATTTGTTAGTTTTAGGGTTTTATAGTTTTTGTGCGGTTTTTAGTAGTTTTTCGTATATTTTTACTGTTTTTCGTACTTTTGGCCGTACGATGACCAAGCGGAGCCCGCGCACGTTTGGAGGCATCCCACTCGACTCGGATAGGAAAGGACAAGCAAGGGAACATAGCGCGAATGAGGAGCGACAGCCGGCGGATGTTTAGAGCGAAAACGAGAAAACCGAGCTGGGAGCAGCCGTACCAGTCGATCGACTGGCTTTCAGTCGATCGACTGACGATCTAGCCGATTGAATGGATCTCTCCAGATCGACTACTCGGTAGTGAGTTTGCCAATTTTGGGCGAAGTAGTCGATCGACTTACCCTTAGACGATCGACTGCAATGCAGGAATTTTTGTGGTTTTTGACCCGTTTTGACGATTTTGCCCCTACATTTTTGTGTATATAGACCCAGTTGCTCAACCTTATCCAAATAACTCCTCCTTGATGGAGTTTGGGGCTTTCTCCATTTCCTCCAAGCCTTTACTCTTGCATTTCAAAACCCTAGCTCATAAATCCCTAGTTTAGTGTAGTTTAGTTTAGCTTAAGTATTTAGTTTAGTTAGGTTTAGTTGTTCTTAGAAAGTGTGGGAGAGGGTGACACCTCTTTCATTTGTTGTTCTTGTTTTGTTGAAGTTGTTATTGGTGTTTCGAAGATTGTAAGCCACATTTGAAGCTTTTGGTTGGAATGCAATATTGGTAGTATTTTTCCTTGTTCTTCATATTGAGTTGTTATTGTGTTGTTGCATTTGATCTTGTGTTGGTTTTTAGATAGTAGTTGTGTTGTTGCCTTGCTTTTCAAATTTCTATTTCAACATTTGAGCTTGCTCTTCTTCTTGCTTAGAAACTCCATTGAAGCTTGCTAGTTGAAGTTTTTTACTTCTTTTGGTTAGACATTTTCTTAGCCTTTAAAAGATTTATGAAACTTTCCTTTTTGAAACATTTGACTTTTACCTATTAAATGCATTTGACTTCTTTTGAATTTAAGTTTGACTTTCCCTCCTTTTTAGATTTTAAATTTACAAGCTTTCTTAGTTAATAGTTTTAATTTAATTAAGGTTGTTAATTAGGCTTAATTTGTGTCATTAAGTCTAATTATCTCCAAGCAAGTTTTAAATTCCTTTCTCCTTGCCTCAATGTTTTTCAAGCTCTCTTTTCAATTCAAGTTTAGTGATTAAAACTCAAAACCAAACCAATGATTAATTCTTTCTTAGATTAGATTAGTTTAATTGAGATTAACAAGAGATTAATTAAAAACACTTATCGCCGATTGTATCTATCCTCGAGAGACACGACTCGGGAAAGCTTACCGCTCTACAATCGACTCCGTACTATTGCGGAGACGATTTCTTAGAGTGCTAAGAAATCTTCGACCAAATTTTGGCGCCGTTGCCGGGGCTAGATTAAGGCTAATGGTGTTTTTAATTATTTCTCTTGTTATCTTAGTTGTTAGTTAATTTAGATTTTTGTTTTACTTTCGATGCTCGTGATCCTTTGTTGAGTGTTGTGTTTGAAAGGTACTCATTCGGGAAGCCCGATGCCGCTCGCCCACACTCACGACGATCAAAGGATGCCTCCGCCGCTTGATTGATCCGGCCGAGGATGGCAAACTACCGAGCTAGTTTGCCATACGACGACCCTTATAACCAAACTCCCAATTATCCAAACCCTTACATCCAAACTCCCGAGTATCCAAATCCGTACACCACTCCCCCAAGCGATCGGGTCCCCTCGACATATGATGACCCGTATGCTTCGATCGGTCAAGAATGGGCCCAAACTTTTGATTATCCCAGTCCAAGCCCTTCATATTCTCTACCGATTAAACATCCCCCTAACCCGAGCATGGATCCGTATGAACCGACTCGTGGTCTTTATGATCCGGATTTTGACGATCCATATGCTCGACTCGCCCCGCCTTCTTCTTACCCGAGCTTTGACTCGTATGCTCCCCAAATTTATGATTCATATTCTTGGAGCTACGACTTTTACGACCTACCCACCTCGAGTTCGTATACTCCGAACGACGACCCGTACACCTCACTTTTTCAAGATTCGTCTATGACCCAACTCCCGGACTTTGAGCCTCTCTCATCCGAGCTCGTGGAGGTGATTCGACAATTGGATGAATGCCTTGCTCGCATGGAGAATCAAGTAGAGTAAATTACCAACGATGTGGACGAGCTTAAAAGACCATGTCTTGACGACATGCCCATCTTTGATGTGGTGGATCCCACGGTCATTAACGGCAATTCGAGCTTTGATAATCTTTTGAAAGAGGTGTGCAAGGAGGTGGAGTTACAGGGTGAGGAAAATGGGTCAGAAGTCGACGTTACCCCTCTCGTGCTTTTTGAAGACGTTGTAGTGGAAATTGAGGGGGAGTCACTTTTGGGGTCTCCAACGGCACTTGGAATGTCAAGCCTACTTTCTTTTGGCGAGGATGAGGAAGTTTTGCCGGTTTTGGAGGATGTGAAGATACTTGAGCCTCTTTTGCCACCACCCGATGCCATTTGTATACTTGATCAAGAGGTGGTGGAAGAGGTAGTGGGGGAGAGAGAAGAGATGACGGTCGGGGAGACGAAGGAGTACGTCGACCCATTTTGGGACGATCACATTTGGGTGGTCGACTACTCCCTCTTCCGACCACCGAAGCAAGCCCGCGCTCTTGATAGTTCGACCTTCCGGCTTGCCCGACGTGCCCGCCTTGGTGATTTTTGTCACCCGGTGTATCTACTCGAGAACACCAAGGCGTGGCACGATCGCCACCTCTTTTTGGATCCCAGATAGCGTCAATTGTATAAACCGTCGAGCTATAGACGTTAAAGTAGCGCTTATTGGGAGGCAACCCAATTTGTAAAAGAAAATAAAAATCCAAAGAATTAGAAAATTCAAAAAAAAAAAAATTATTCGTATTTTATTTTTGCAACCCCCCGTTTGTTCATTTCTTGTAGGTTGCTTGTCTCGACTCCCGGAAAGGACTTATGCACAACCGTGTTGACACAAGCTAGGAGATAGGGGCGTTCTCTTTTCCCTACACTTTTTACCGCTTTATTTAGTTTAATTTGCAATGAGGACATTGCTAGGTTTTAAGTGTGGGGTGGTGGTTAGAGTTCGCCTTAGGCTTTTAAGATTGTTTGCATGCTTGCTTGTGCTAATTTGAGTAACGTGTGTGTTATTTTTTCTTGGAACCTTGGCGAAGTGACGCGGTTTTGATGAATTGCTTAGGAGTTTAGATTCTCGGTCGGATTTAGTGTACTTAGGTAATTTGACCCGTTGGGAACTTTGTTCGGCTTTAGCTTCGTGCTATCCTTAAGCTCATATAGAACTAGTGCCTCAACTAGCCTCGTCGTCGAACATTCTCTATAGGATTTTTGTTTTGCGTTTTGGAGTCGTCAATTGCTCCATGTGCTCGATCGAAAACATTGTAAGTTGCTAGTAGCAACGAGTGGTCGGAGCCGTTGATTTCTCTTTGTTTATATCTTGTATTTAAGTACCTTATTTCCTTGGGTACCAAACAAAAGAAAAAAAAAGAAGAAAAAAAATGATGATGAATAAAACAAGGATAAGTTATAAATCCTTGTAGTTATTAAGTAATAAAACGTGCAACTATTGCACGTTTCCTCTTTTTCCTTCTTTTTAGATTTTGTTTGTTAAAGATAGTTGTTGACGATTGGGGCTAGAAGGGAGCTGATTAACGGTTCGACCGTGGATAGACCTTAGCCGGGGCAAGGACGAGGGGACCGACTTGGAGGGTTACCTAGTACTTTTAGGTTTCGGGAGCCGATCTAAACTTTCTTTATCAAGACATCTTTGTCGTCCTTTTAGCAGAGCTAAGCATTTTAGCATACAACGCCTCAAACTAGGTTTTTGTGCATTAGATTAGGATCACCCGAGGATAGTTTTATAATTTTAGATTAGTATTGCTTGAGGACGAGCAATCATTCTAAGTGTGGGGTGGTGGCTTGCAAATTGAAAGAGGAAAAAGGAGATCGACATTCGGGATTGACAACCCCGAATCGTGGATTAAGTGCTCGGTAAAAACCGATTGATCGTGGAGACGAACCGAACACCCTAAACCCTCATTCTCTTCATTTTCATTTAAATCACTTTTAATTAAAGTCTCCTTTTAATATCAATCTTTAGCATAAACATCAAAATCCACTCAATGATTAATTCTTTCCTAGTGTAGATTTAGTTTAATTGCGATTAACAAGAGAGTAACTAAAAACACCGACCGCCGATAATATATATCCTCGAGAGACACGACTTGGGAAAGCTTACCGCTCTACAATCGACTCCGTACTATTGCGGAGACGATTTCTTAGAGTGCTAAGAAATCTTCGATCATAACTCACGGCATCGACAACTACATTAGCTTTACCTGGATGATACTGAATATCAAAGTTGTAATCCTTTAGTAATTCAATCCATCTTCGATGTCTAAGATTCAACTCCTTTTGAGAAAACAAGTATTTTAGACTTTTATGGCCCGTAAACACTACTGAGCTTTGTAAAAATAGTGTCGCCATTTCTTTAAAGCAAACGCAATGGCTTCTAACTCCAGGTCATGCGTAAGATAATTTACCTCATACGGTTTGAGTTTCCTAGAAGCATAAGCAACAACTCTTCCATTTTGCATCAATACAACACTTAGTCCTTCCTTTGATGAATCACTATATACTATAAAGTTGTCAAGTCTTTCCAGCAGAGCCAAAACAGGCGCAGTAGTAGGTCTTTCCTTTAATTCTTAAAAGCTGGATTCATATCTAATACCCCACAAAAGATTTACTTATTTTTGTGTTAACTTTGTCAATGGTCCTACAACTTAAGAAAAATCTTTGATAAACCTGCGGTAGTAACCTACAAGACCTAGGAAACTTCTTATCTCTATCACTATTTCTGGTCTTTTCCTGTCTAACACAGTATGTACTTTGGATGGATCTATTGCGATTCCATCTCCCTAGATAATATGACCTAATAACGCCACTTTGCCTAGCCAAAATTCACATTTTCTAAACTTGGCGTACAACTTATGTTTTTATAATGTCTCTAATACAACTCTCAAATGTTTTCCATATTCCTTGACTGATTTGAAATACACCAGAATATCATCCATAAATATCACTACGAGTTGATCTAAATACAGGCTAAATACTCAGTGCGTCAAGTCTATAAATGCTATCAGAGCATTCCAAATGGCATCACTACAAACTCATAGTGACCATAACGAGTTTGAGAAGCTGCTTTAGAAATATCCTCCTCCTTAATTCTTAATTGGTGATTTCCTTGTTGGAGATCCAATTTGGAAAACAACTTTGCCCTTTGCAATTGACCAAAAAGCACATCTATTCGCAGTAGAGGTTTATTCTTTATGGTGACGTTATTAAGCTCTAGGTAATCAACATAAAATCTTAAAGTCCCATTTTTCTTTTTCACGAATAGGCACCCCAAGGAGACGTACTAGTACAAATAAATCCTAGTTCTAGTAATTTTTGCAAATATGATTCAACTCTTGTAATTCTAACGGGGCCATTCTATACGGCATTTTAGCAATGGGCGTCGTTCTTGGTAAAATATCGACTGTAAATTTAATATCCCGATTAGGATATAATGAGGTAAGCTCCTTAGGAAAAACATCGGGAAATTCGGACACTACTGACACCCCAGTTAGCTGCTTTTTATTTCCTGGTTTGTTGATTAGATAAGCTAGTTATCCTTTCGACCTTCTAAATAATTATTTTCTTGCTTTGACCGCCGATATCGGTGGGGCTAAGATAACTCTTGCTTTACCAGTCAATTTTACTTCCGGTTGTCCAGGGACACAAAATTTCACTTCTTTCATGTGACAATCCATGCGAGCATGATGATGGGATAGCCAATCTTTATTTCAATATTCATATCGCAATTATCAAATACCATATCAGCTACATGACTACTACCCATAGGAGTAACAACTTCAGGTACATAAGGCAATTGCTTCAAGCAAGAATCCAAACGGCATGTAAAATATGGTGCAACAAAGGAATGTGTTGATCCAGGATCTAATAAAACTTTAGCAGGGTGGTTAGATACATAAAACGTACCTTCTACCACATATGTTGCCTCCTGGGCCTCTTGTCCTGCTAGTGCAAAGACTCTTTCTTGCATTTTAGGATGATTCTTACCCTTATTGCTAAAGGTTGACCTTGCTACTAGAGTAAAACAGGTCGTATTGATGCCTTGTAGTCTTTAATTTGATGCTGGTCGCTTCCACAATGAAAGCATTTTCCTTGCTTCAACCAACAATTATTCTCAGAATGACCTTTCCTATTACAATGAGGGCAATTTAGAGCTTCTGATTGTTTCCCTATTCTTATATAACCCTGAGGTTTAAGTCTTTGGAAATGTTGTGATTTATTACTTTGATCTACAAACCTACCTTGAGTTACTGGTTCCAAATGACTTAATCCACTTTCGATTCTTGCGGCAGATTGGACCGTAATACTCTAAGTGCGAATATCAGCCGCGAGTAATTATTTTTGTAAATCAGCCTCAAGCCTTTAGTAAACTTATGTAACTTATCTTCTTCATCTTGTACTAACCCGAGTGCATACTTAGACAGTCTATGAAAACTAGCTTCATATTGCGTGACTGTCATGTTCCTTCCTGAGACGATGAAACTCGTCTCTCTCACTACCCTGGGAATGTAATGACCTCGAAACTCTTGTACAATTTTTTTCCAAAATCTTTCAGATCCTTCCATTTCCCATATACCTTCAATTGCTCTCCTCCAATCGCAAGCAGCAACTTCCACATGAAACACCACGAGAGTCAATTTTCGTTCTTCAATATATCCACTCTTCGGCTTTAACATCATCTAGTTCTTCCAGGGAAATTGGTGGATCACTATGAAGAAACCTTTCCAACACTCGGTCATGGGGTTCAAAGATTATACCTCTAGGTAAGGGTTCAGTACATTTTGTTGTTGTAAGAATGCTAGTAACTCTTGCATTACTTGCGTGTTTAGATCGGGTTATACTACAGGAGGGGGTGGTACATCTTGTCTTGGTTCTTGGCCTTCCTCATTATTTTCCTCATGAATGGGGTAAGGTTTATAACGAGGGTGTAAACGTGGGTGCCCTTTCTAGTAACTCTTGCATTACTTGCGTATTTAGATCGGGTTCTACTACAGAAGGGGGGTGGTACATCTCGTCTTGGTTCTTGGTCTTCCTCATTATTTTCCTTATGAATGGGGTAAGGTTCATAACGAGGGTGTAAACGTGGGCACCCTCGTCCTCTCCTTTCTGTCATCCTGAGGTGTACAAACATGAGTGTGTGTATATATATATATATACACACACACACACACACATAAATATACATATACTATCATTATATAATAAAAGTATTGCATGTAATGAATAATGCATGACTAATAAGCATAGTAATAATCCAATAAATAACTTGAAAGTATAATAGTAGTCCATACTATGTAAACATATATATATATATATATATATATATATATATATATATATATATATATATATATATATATATATATATATATATATATATAGGGGTGGGTTCAAATGAGAACCATGTCGTTATATGCGAACCTGCGAACTAGTGTTTTTATTATACACCTGTAGTGCTTTTATTATACAATCACAGTGCTTTATTAATATTTTAGTTATATACACCAGTAGGGCTTTTATTATACAATCCTAATGCTTTTAATAAAATAAGGAAATATACAAAAAATCTGGTCCATCCATTTAATTTGATTTAAGGCTCATAATTGACCTTAGGTTCACATATAAGGACATGGTTCTCATTTGAACCTAATCTTATATATATATATATAGAGAGAGAGAGAGATAGATAGATAGATAGATAGATATACATATAGATATAGATATGAAATAAAATAAATAAAGTTTAACTTATAATATCCGATCTAGAAACATGGTACGTGAGAAATTGAGTAGTATTTAATGGTTTATAAATATACTTTTAAACATTTTATATTGTCGTATATATACTTATATATCGTGTATATATTACTGTGGATGGACAGGTACCAATTGCATATTTTTCATTTATTTTATAGTATTTTATCGCTCGATTGGTGCGACGATGATCGTTGAGTGGTTCATGGATTGATCTTGGCGAAGTGGGGTTGTTATTGGGCCACCCGATAATAACAAGCAGGTCACACAAGGCTATTGGGCTTACCTTTATTGGTCCTAAGAGGCAGTGAACCCTCATATATATTGCATGCATGCGGACAGATTTTGAGGATTACTTTTGGGGGACACAAGGCAACCGCACTTTTGGATCTTGGGAGATTTGAAGACGAATGCCAGCAAATTTCGAAAAAGAAAAAAAAAGGCAGCCGCATACTTTGACTTCCCTTAGCAATCTGGAGCAGTAGTGGCCTATATCTATTTATTTCTTCTTTTCATTCTTTAACAAGAATCAATATCTTATTATTTATTTTTATTTTATAATTATATGAACACCATGTGTGAGTAGTTTAATTAATTATGGTCCTTGTGATGTTGAAACTCATCGATTGATTATGTTCTAATTAATTCCCGTAATATATACTTCATTCTCCATATGAAGTTGTTTGTGTTATTCTATTTTCTTGTCATGGTTATTTAATTCTTAATTTAGATTGATAACCTATATTAGGGTTAGATATCAATTGTTAGAAATAGGGCTACTATTTGTAGTTGTTGTCGTTTCTATTACACTTGTAGCAACTAATAGTAATGCACTGTTGAGGATAACACAACATAAGTTAAATAAACTAAGTTTATGAGTTTATTGCTTAGATTAGTCTATTTTCCTAGAGTCTAATTCTTTTGTTGGATTAAATTTAGAGGGCTTGTTTTAGGTTGTCAATTAATTAGGTTTGACCAAAGAGCTTGTTTCGATTAAATATTTGGTAAGGGGAAACTCGAGTAACAGAACTTATTGCTATTTAGGCTTAGTGATTTCATATGAAAAGTGAATTATAATATTACAATTGATTAGATGAATCGATTGAGGGTAGAAATTGAACTTGGATAGGAGTTTTCTCAATGTTATTATTCTCATATTAATTCTCATTCGTGTTTTGTTTGTTCAAATTTAATTACTTTGCCATTGTTCGTCTAGTTATTTGGTTATTTAAATCTAATTAGTTATTTCATCATCCTTTACCCCTTTTTATTATTTTAATTTAATACGAACAATCAAAAATTAATCTACACTACTCGTGGGATCGATCCTTACTTACCGCTTCTACTAGTTAGTGGAAGAAAGTTGAGAAAAAAATAAAAATATTAAATTTATCGCGTAACGATGCGTGGTCAAATTCTGGTGCCATATTATATATCAAACATATATAATATCTGAGATAGAACTACAAACAAAATCTTCCATCAAGCGAGGTTAGTACCACACACAAACTTATATCTACAACTATGTACTGCAATAGGTTGTATATAAAACATATGCCTAAATAGATACCTCGCACTAGTGCTACGTACCATAAGCAATGTCTAACAGAGTCTAGTAGTTAAATATATACATTGATTTATCAACCAAACAAGACCTAATGGTTGATAATTATCACACCCGTAGCATCAACTTCCAACAATTGCTCGACATCCTCATCGGACCCTGAATACTCACTTGAATCTCAAGACCCAACAAATTCATCCTTTGGCGATGATGGGGCAGTATGCAGTGTAGGTGCAAGGGGTGTCGACAGAGGAACAGTGGGAGTCGACGGACCAAGAAAGTAAGCAAAAATCTCATATACCTATTTTTGAATAAAACCTCTATCCTGCTCAATTTGTCCTAAAAGGACCATCTTCGCATGGTTTAAACTTGTCCATAATTGCCAGGATTTGTTCGAAAACCTTGTGGAGTTGAAAACTCCTAGCATGTATGGTACTTTGTGATGCAGCGAACTGCGCTTCTAGCCGGAGTACCTGTGTGTGCTCGTTGACAAATAAAGTTTGTGAACCCTCATACAACTCTTGAAAATGTATTGATAAATTATCGAGATAAGTGATATGCTCCCACCATTGTGATTATACTCCTGAATCAATGCATATAAAATACTTTATACTTTCTTCTCATTTATTATAATCTGCCTGGGATAAATAAGAAAAGGAAAAGAAAAATAAATAATTAAATACATAAACATATAAATAAATAAAATGAAGGACCACATGTAACCTGCTCGATGATTGCCCAAAATACTCATGCTTGACAGATAATACAGTTGATAGGCAGTAAATTTGATAACGACAAAATATTTATCTACAATTCACAAAAGTTTAACAAAAGTTATCAAATTTAAGTTTTTAGTGCGCAACTTTGGTAAGTTAGACAGAACATTCTTAAAACAATATATAAAAATATGATTTATATTGTTATAGAAAGCTAACACATCAAGCTATAACAACTGTGAAGACACCAAAAGCCAACTAGCAGATTACAAAAACAAAGATTAAAGTTGCAAAAAATTGGACAGTGGTACAACAACGTGCATCAATCGTATTTTAAGCACAACTTCTATTAGAAATAGATATTTAAATAATTCTTGCGCCTACAGATATCTAATACAGATATCAACAACTTCTGTGAAGGTACTCAATACAAACAAACAGTTTAAGAGGGTTAAAATCACTTATGAACAGGTTGTCCGAAACACAACAATCAACAACACTCGACAATAAACAATTACTAATCATAACACTCATAGGAGAATATCATACAGGATCAAATGTCAAAGGGCATTAAAACATGCAAATGTACTGATATTAAGCGCCATTCAAATCAGAACCACCTTAGATAATATAGCCATACACACTTAGTATATCTTCATGTTGAATAATTCACTCTCTTATATTATTTGTTAACAATGTCCTTATTAATTAGACTCACTTCACAAGTACTCAATAATCACCTACATACATCATAACTTACTCATATAACATCCACTGAACGATACACATATAGCAATCCTACCTTTTTATTCATCTACTTAACAAACCCAACTTATTGTTAAACTTCAGTTAGAGCATATCTTATTAATCATTATGCATTAAAAAATCGAACCACCAGTTAACAAACATGTCGTAAGTAAAATCCGCAAACTCCCCAATTTAGAAAATTTCACTCACCCATATAATTTTGTGAATAGACTATCATCGGAATATTGTGGATATTGTGTGCAAGTCCTATACATATCATGAACCCGATTAAGAATCCGATTGACTCGAGCAAGATTCAAAATAAAGTGAAGAACTATAAATTATAACTATAGATAATCTATAATTATAATAATATACATAAATAAAAATATGGTTAGTTCGATTGCATCCCATGCTAAAAATTAAAAGTCGGGCAACGACCGTCGAGCTCCATTTTAGCATCGATAGTCGGCTAGAATTGAGATTTATTTAAATTATAAATAGGAAAAAATAAACTTAACTCCGAGTGATTTTTTTAATATATAAGTCAGCCCCGTTTCTGGCTCGACCACGTGGTGGCTATCCACGGCTCGATTTTTCTTGTGACGACAAAGCCTGGAGTAGATTTTAAAAATAAAGAAAATAAAAATACAAAGGAATACCTAGGTTAGGTTTTAGTCCTATAAAGATTGTCTAATCAAGGCTTCCAACCTCAACCCTCGTGGCTATCCTCGGAGACGGACTAAACGGCTTGCGACCCTCTCTGATTAAAACAATCAATTTAAAGGAAAAGTGAAAATATATAATTTAAATTAAATATAACTTAGAAGATGAGTTAATAGAACATAAAATAGTATAAGATAGAAAGATAGAAAAGGGGAAAATAAAGAAAATAAAAATAACAAGTTTGTCGGAAAATCATTTTCCTGCGATCGACACGGTGACAGCCGGTGGTGCTATAATGGCGGTAACTGGTGGCCGATGGTGAGAATGCAAGAAAGAAAAGAGCACAAAATAAAACTCCCACTACTTAGAGAGATAGAGTCTGATTTTAGAGAGCCGAAAATGACAATTTAATTGGGCCGAAAATAATAACTCCAATGGCCTTAAAAATTAGTTTTGGCTTCAAACTTAATTGAAAGGAATGAAAGTAATAATCATAATAACCATGAAATGGGTTTGATCAACAATAATCCAAGTAGAATATAAACACACACGATTATATATATTATATCTCAATGGTATAATAAAATTAATACCAAAAACATATAAAATAATTAAATATATTATCAAAACTCATTAGACACTCTAATACAATTTACCTTAGTAAACTTTTTTTTTTATTTATATGGGGTCTTACACCTTTATTGAAAAATCTAGAGTGACCTTTGATAGGTAACACCTTTTTAATGAAAGAAACTGCTTCCCTCCATTCCATTAGAGACAGAATATTTATTTATCAAGACTCGCATGTAGCTCAAACCATCACGTGCAACCCAACCCCCTCCATGCCACTTCAACAAGAATCACACGCGCCCGCATCATCTGGAGTTGGTTAGAGTTGATCAATTGATCCCACGTCACCCTTTCTATCATCTTCAATGCATACTATGAATTGGGGATGATGTGGCAAATAAATAGATGGTCATGAATTGAATAGACGGTACAATCCAAGAGTAACTCTCCAATGAGACTTTCTATAATTTTATTAATGCTAATTACGTGTCATTTATCTTATTTAGATTAAATAATAATATAATTAACCTACTCATAAATATAATTACAAATATGGAGGCACGGCAAAAATCTTGAAAAAGAAAAAGAAACCGCTGAGTCATACTGTCTCACAGAGCCTCTACATGTAGAAAGAGCACCCCACATCTTCTATTTTTTTTAATGCCACGTTAGCTTAATATGATACCTCACATAATGCTCCTCTACATGTAGAAAGAGCACCCCACATCTTCTATTTTTTTTAATGCCACGTTAGCTTAATATGATACCTCACATAATGCATTGGAGAAGTATTTTTACTGGACATTATCTATTTGGTGATGTGTCATTTTTTTTTCCCAATCCATGGTATACATTGGAGATGCTCTTAAATATCTGTGTACAATCCCTTGTGGGCACCCATTGTAAATCATTCATTTAGTTAAAATTTTTATTCTTCAATAATAAGAAAAGCTCTATTCATCTTCTTCATTTTCTGCAACTCTAATTGCTCAGTATGGTAACAATTTGAAATTATTCAAATTCATTGTATCTCGTTTATCTTCTTCATTCCTATACAATTCTACTCAGAGCCAAGTTCCTCTTCTTGTCCATCTGATGATTTTACATCGTCGTTCACCGGTGATAACTACGTTTCTTGGAGCTGTGCGGTGCTCATGGACCTAAATGTAAAAAATAAAACTAGATTTATTAATGGTTCGTTTTAGATTCCTCATCTCTACAGTATCGATTCTCTATAATTGCCGTCATGCTAATAATCTTGTTTTGTCATGGATCCTGAATTCGATCTCCAAGGAAATCTGACAGAGCTTGATGTATATCACAACTACTAAAGATGTATGGGATGATATTAAGAAACTCGTGATGGATCTCGGGTCACAAATCCCTCACTTCAATTTCTCAAAGTAATCAATCAATTACCGTCTATTATAATTCCTTTAAATTACTTTGGGATGAGTACATTAGTCATCGACTAATTATTAAGTGTTCATATGGCCTCTGTACCTGTAACATAGCTGCTCTCATGAGTAATACTTAGTAGAATGACTATGTTATCAAATTCATGACTGGTTTTATGAGTCTTATGCTCAAATTCACAGTCAAGTACTGTTGACCACTCCTCTCCCTAGTCTTGGCAAGTTTTATGCCCAGTTGCTTCAAGAAGAGACTCAATGTTGCCTCAGCAATGTTCAGGCTCCATCTGTAGACTCGTCTATGGCTATGCTGGCAAAGAACACAATATATCAATATTCAAGGGACAAGAAAAAGCCTGTGTTTAGTTATTGTGGATTTACAGGTCACATAGTTGATAAGTGTTTTAAGATAAAGTTACAAGGAAAGCTAATGTTATACCATCTGCTAATGTTATATAATTTGCCAATGTTGTTATCACGACCACTCAGAATCCTGGAAACAAGACACCTTGCTTAACTCAAGCCCCCTATTCTCAAGCACCTACAAATTATGCATCAGATATTCATCTGTTCTCCAATGACATGGTGAAAAAGTTTCTGCAGTTTCCTAAAAGGACAATCACAGCTCTCTCATGATCCTAACATCACTCACTCTGCTACCACAAAAACTGTAGGTACAAATTTCCCTCATTTAAATAATGTTAAATGGGTATTAAACACATGGGCAACACATCACATGATAAACAACATGTCTTATTTTACTAGTACCCATGCACTAGCTAATATTATCATTCATCTGCCTAATGGTCAAACTACTGTGGCTACACATATTTGTGAAGTTCAAATTTTAAAATCATTCACCTTACACAATGTTCTATTTATACTATCATTTACTCATAACTTACTTTCCATCTCCCAACTTACCAAAACATCACAATGCATTATCCATTTCCTGCATTCGCATTGTTTGTTATAAGATATGACACACTAAAGATGATTGGTTTTCCTAAGGAAGTTAATGTCTTATACTACTCCGACCATCATGCTGCTAATATCTCTCTTGCTTCTTCTAATCTTTGGCACTCAAGATTAGGTTGTTTGTTAGCTAGAAGATTGTCTCTATTACCACAATTACATTTTACATGTAAACATAGTTTTCACTCTTGTGACATTTGTCATTTTGCTAAACAAAAGAAACTAATTTTCCCTATCAGTATTAGTTCTACTGCTCAGATTATTGATTTGATTCACAGTGATGCATGGGGACCTTTTTACACAACATCTGAGCTTAGTTATAGATGTTGTCTCACTATTGTTGATGATTATTCAAGGTGTACCTGGATTTACATGCTTAAGAATGTTTCTTCATTTCTTGTTGAGTTTTATAATATGATCAAAACACAATTCAATGTTAAGATCAAGACTCTAAGATCTGACAATGGAACTGAGTTTTTATTAAATTATTTTCTATAAAAACTATGGCATCATTCATCAGACCTCATGTGTGGAAACCCCACAACAAAATGGTCTGGTAAAAAGAAAACATCAACATATTTTGCAGGTGACATTATAAATTACTAATGTTTCAGTCCAAAGTTCCTCTTTCCACATGGGATCATAGTGTACAAACAACCATACATTTTATCAATAAAGTCCCTACATCTGCCTTATATGGCAAATCTCCCTTTGAGGTCCTTTTTAATAAACTTCCAGATTACAGTGACCTTAGAGTTTTTGGGTGCTTAGCCTATGCATCAACACCCATAGCTCAGAGAACAAAATTAAAGTCAAGATCCCTCAAATGCATATTCATCGGTTACCCTCTAGAAACCAAAAGGAAACAAGTTATATGATATTGACAACAAGAAGTTCTTTATTTCCAGAAATGTCTATTTTTGTGAAAATATCTTTCATTTTTCTCAAATCTCCAGCACAAACAATACTTCACCTAAGGATGGCAATCATGCCCCGACCGACCCGGCCCGTTCCGTTTGGGGTGCCCCACCCCGTTACCCGTGGCAGGGCGGGGCGGGTTCGGGGGTACCCGCCCCGCCATATATTTTTTTATTTTTAAATGTATTGTATATATGTTTTAAATATTTATTCTATATGAATTATTAAATTTTTTTACATTTAGTATTGTTTTTAATTAATTTTTCATCTTATATTTAATTTTATAATAATATATGTGTTATTATATATTAAATTAATTTTAAATTTAATAAAAATAATAAAAAGTAAATATAACGAGGCGACCCGACCTGACCCGTGGGGTGGATGGGGTGGGTCCGGGTCCTCCAATACTCGGCCCGACCCGACCCATTGCCATCCCTAACTTCACCCACTCTTTTATTCACTGATCTTACACTAAACATTACCTCCTATTTTCCCATAAGATCAACTACACAAACTATCTCACATGCAAAAAATACCGTCAGAGCAAGAAACTCTTATCATAATCTCAATTCCTCACTCAGCCTCGGATTCTCAATCTCCAGACTCAATCACTCATATTCCAGCCATTGATGACAATATACTACCAGCACAGCCTTCAAGAAAATCAATAAGGATAAGAATAATACATACTTATCTCAAAGCATATGACTTCTCAAACAATACAGTTCTTCAGTCAAAGACAAACCTTATTTTCCCTGGAAAAAAGTACACTATTCCTCTAGATTCTCAGCTCAACATAAATGTTTTACAACCTCTATAAGTCAGTTCACTAAGCCTAGAACATACATTCAGGTAATAAATAAGTAGAGTGCCAGAATGCAATGACATCTGAAATAAAAGATCTTGAGATAAACAACACCTGGACACTCACAACTCTTCCTCCAATAAAGCATTACACTGGATGTAAATGGGTATACAAAGTCAAATATAAGGCTGATGGATCAATAGAAAGATACAAGTATAGGCTAGTGGCCAAAGGCTATACACAAGAAGAAGGATTATAATACTTTGACACTTTCTCACATGTTACTAAGTTAACAAATGTCAGATTAGTTCTAGCTCTTACTGCTGCACATAATTGGCATCTACATCAATTAAATGTCAATAATGTCTTCCTTCATGGTGATATTGTTGAAGAGGTGTACATGAAACCACCACCTGGTTACTACAAGGACAACAATGTTTGCAAACTCAATAACAGCCTATATTATCTCAAGCAAGCATCAACAGAGTGGTTTCAAAAGCTTACCTCCTGCCTCATATCCTTTCGTTATTCTCAATCTAAATCTGATCATTCTCTCTCTTTTTTTAAAAAAATTCTCTTACATCATCTACTATATTTCGTGTTTATGTTGATAATATTATTTTAGATGGAAACAATCATTCTAAAATTCAAACTTTAAAACAGCATTTAGATATCAAGGATCTAGTTGAGCTCAAATGTATACTTGGTATGGAAGTTGCATGAAATAAATTAGGAATCAGTTTATGTCAGAGGAAATATGCTTAGACATTCTCACAGAGGCAGATTATTTAGGATGCAAGCCCAAATCCACTCAAATAGATTCAAAGGAACAACTGACAATAAATACAGGCCAGGCATTGACAGTCTACAGAAGATTAATAGGGAGTGATAGCGTATCATTAGGATAATTTCCATTTGTTATCTTGTAATTATCCTTTCCTTATTTTCCTCATTGTAATTGCTATTTAATTGGGGATGATGAATCACAATAGAATAAAGAAAATACACAAAGTGCACACATGGTATCAGCCTAATATTCTCGATCTTCTCTACCCGAACCCTACCCAATGCAGCACTATTCTTCCTCCCGCACCGCTGTTCATCAACCATTCTTGATGACCTCCAATAAAGATTCTCTTCCTTTTTCTACTTTAATCCATATGATCACCATCAATCTTACCTCTTCTAATTATCTCCTTTGGAAAAATCAAATCACACCTATTCTTATATGTCAAAACTTGCTAGGGTTCGTCGATGGCTCAAAACCAGCCCCTTCTACCTTATTCAAGCTTTTTGATTGCCTACTTATGAAAAATGTGTCAGAAGTTCAATAGCTTGCCCGCAAGAGAACGGGGTCACGCGTAGGTTGTCAATTTGACTCGAGTCGTCTCTCGAGAAACATACAATCGGAAATCTGCAATTACTTATATTGTTTTAATTATCTAAGAAATTGAAATGCATGAACGATAATTAAAACTAAGTACTTTACTTCATCAACTAGAACATGTAAACTAAAGGAATTAATCTAAGAACTTAAACAAGATCAACGAACAGCAATTTTCTAGAACGCAATGTAAACGAAATGAATTAACTAAACATGAATAACACCCAACCATTAATTAAACTAATGATTACGAATCCGAATACTAAAGTAACTAGGGTTTGAATCATGAAATAATTTAAGAACAATTATTGAAAACTACTGCTTAATTGCATAAATTAAACTAATAAAACAATTTAAGAGTTTGGAATACTTATTTAAACTAAGGGATGCAGTAGATTCTCCAGCTATTTTGGAGAGGTGGGTTGATCTTTGTCGAAGAACGAATCACGAACTGACTTGAATCTCCGATCTTGATCGCTTATGGACGTTGTGGTGTATTGTTTACGAGCCGACGGACTATGAGTAGGGATATAGTGTTATGGTGTGCGTAGCGTGTCTGACCTCTCTTTTGGGATGGACTTTGAAGGGTTTATATAGTTTCCTCAAAACTTGGAGCATAAGAAACCCTAAAATTCCGACACGCTACGAGCTGGGGCTCAGCGTCAACGCGTCTGGCGCGCTCGTGTCGCCTGGGCATGGGCGTCGATCGACACACCTTGGATCGACGCTACAGAAGGTTGCATCGACTTGAGCGTCGATCGACGCACCTTGGATCGACGCTACAGAAGGTTGCGTCGGCTTGAGCATCGATCGTCGCACTCTTGGATCGACGCTTCAGAATGTTGCGTTGGTCATGCGTCGACATGGCGTCGATCGTCGCGGGCAAAGTTGCACATCGACGGAGTGTCGACGCCCGCGTCGACTGACGCGGCTGACAGCTTGCCTAGCTTCCTCGATCTTTTCTGCTACTCTTTCACCGGAAGGCTCGTTCTCATACCTCGAACATCAAACTTCATCTATTTTCGTGTTGAACTCTTCCGATTACTTAGTTGTAAAGTGAAAAACCACAAATAATCACTTATTTGCATCAATTTAGATTAAAAAGTGGTAAAATAAGTTGAGAGTACAAATGTACTAATTAGAGATTAAACTACCCAACTTATACCAAAAATAATAAGAAAAACAAGCTAAAATACTACTAAAAATAGGGACAAATAGGTGCTAATCAACTACCTCACGCTTATTGGTTTGTTCGTCCTCGAACGAACGAAAGTCTCAAGGTATAATCGAGAAATGAAAATCAGTCCAAGCAATGAGTCGTGCTATGCTACATAGATAATTTTGAAAATAAAGGTAAATGTGACGCAACTTCAAACACTCCACCCCTATTACATTGTCACTCCAAAATCGAAATCATGCATTCTCACAAGGATAATATATAGGGTGTATGCTCAAAGCACTCGAGTATTTTCTGCATGGGATGTGTATATACTCAAATCATACAAATACAAGCACAATAAATAAGCACCGAAAATCAATCTCTTTCAATCGCAAATTAAGCGTGTTGTCGAATAAAGAATCGGAAAAGGTCTTTTCGGGTTGTAGTGTAAGGCTTTTTGGATGGGTATGGAATATATAAGTCGTGTGGCTAACTCACGATCTAACGTGATCAATAACTCACCCAACTAGTCTAATTACGAAGCAAAATGCTTCACCTCGTTCAAAAAAAAAAAAAATCTTACTAAACACTCATAACATAGCCTTTAAACATAGGCTATTTCCCAACTCGTAACTCTAAAACCGACTTGTAGCGTAAACCACTTAAATACAATTGAAGCTCATAATATGCTTCTACACAACTCATGCCTTTTAAACATTAGGCTTCATAAAAAAAATCAATAATAAACACAAGCCTTCATTAGCGCGTAGGCAATGACTAACACAAATTCAACTAGACTCACCATCCTTCTTTTTATTTTTTTTTATTTCCCCCTTATTATAAATTTTTATGGGGCCATTTTTTTTCTTTTTCGGATGGTGGTCTTTTATTACAAAAACTCATAAAATCATAAATTCCTAATAAAAATTTCAAAACTCTAATAACCAATAAAAATAACGAACTCTACCCCACGCTTTTAATGGGTTGTAGGGGTCGACTCAAAAACACTCATGGCTATAGGCATGGATTATTTGGCTATGAATGGCTCATTCGAAATTTATAGTGGTTAAAATATATGGATATGGCCGGAATAAGGTTTTATATGCTCCTTAACCTCATTTTCAAAGTCAACTACACACAGCTGTTTCAAAGAGATCTCAAATCAAAACTCATTCAAGTACGATGCAATGATGATAAACACTCAGGTTACTCACAGGCTTTTGCATGAAAATTTTTGAATTGACGCTGTTTTTAAGGTTTTGCGAAATCAATTGCGTCCAAGTACCATTTACAATATATAAATAATAATTTTGAAAAATTATGCACTTATGCACGCTCAAAGTTAAGAACATCTCATCAAACATAGCTAACTTCGATAGGCACGCCATACAAACACAATTCAGCGCAGAAATAGCCATCAATCACGTAAAAAATTAAGCGTGTTGTCGAATAAAGAATCGGGAAAAGGTCTTTTCGGGTTGTAGTGTAAGGCTTTTTGGATGGGTATGGAATATATAAGTCATGTGGCTAACTCACGATCTAACGTGAATAACTCACCCAACTAGTCTAATTACGAAGCAAAATGCTTCACCCTCGTTCAAAAAAAAAAAAAACCTTACAAAAACACTCATAACATAGCCTTTAAACATAGG
>BMAC01000075.1:2014553-2028799 GCA_014905375.1 Phtheirospermum japonicum
GTTGGTATCTCTCTTGGTTATTTGGCCTCGCGTGGTTCCTATCGTACTCGTCTCTCTCATCGTAGTTGTCATTCGCAAGCCAGTCATTAATTCGCTCATTTACATTGTAAGATCTCTCGGAATATTCGTCCGGAATGTGGTGGTTGCAATTTCTATTTTCTCATCCTCGCTCTTCATTTTGGTTCATCATATTCCCCTGAAAATTTTCCCAATACTCTCGAGGCTGTACCAGTCCGTCGGGGTGAATTGGTTCACTCCCGTACTCGTTTCTTTGTCGTGGAGGTGGGTTCCTCGGTGGTTGATTCTCCTCGTTGTTATGGGCAGGGTTGTCCAGCCGCAGCATCGCTTCTGGAACCGGATGAATAAAATTAGTCTTGGTAGACAATTCACTTTCGGAAATGTGAGGTGGTATTGCTCGATTGGAACGATGAATGTTGTCGATAAACGGTGCAAGTTCGAGTCTCAGTGATCTTCGACCTTGCATACACTTAACAGCAGACTAAACATATCGACTATAGAAGATGATTATACAAATAGACGGTAAAAATAAAATGAACAAACATATTTTTGAAAACCTTTGCAATGTTCCCCGGCAACGGCGCCAATTTTTGATTCAAGCTTTTTGGTTGCCTACTTATGAAAAATGTGTCAGAAGTTCAATAGCTTGCCCGCAAGAGAATGGGGTCGCGCGTAGGTTGGCAATTTGACTCGAGTCGTCTCTCAAGGAACATACAATCGAAAATCTCAAATAGTTCGTTCAAATGCAATTACTTATACAAATTGGGGGGGTTTGATTGTTTCGATTATCTAAGAAATTGAAATGTATGAACAATAATTAAAACCAGCAACTAGAACATGTAAACTAAAGGAATTAATCTAAGAACTTAAACAAGATCAACGAACAACAATTTTCTAGAACGCAATGTAAACGAAATGAATTAACTAAACATGAATAACACCCAAACATTAATTAAACTAATGATTGCGAATCCAAATACTAAAGTAACTAGGGTTTGAATCATGAAATAATTCAAGAAAAATTATTGAAAACTACTGCTTAATTGCATAAATTAAACTAATAAAACAATTTAAGAGTTTGGAATACTTATTTAAACTAAGGGATGCAGTAGATTCTCCAGCTATTCTGGAGAGGTGGGTTGATCTTTGTCGAAGAACGAATCACGAACTGACTTGAATCTCCGATCTTGATCGCCTATGGACGTTGTGGTGTATTGTTTATGAGTCGACGGACTATGAGTAGGGATATAGTGTTATGGTGTGCGTAGCGTGTCTGACCTCTCTTTTGGGACAGACTTTGAAGGGTTTATATAGTTTTCTCAAAACTTGGAGCATAAGAAACCCTAAAATTCTAATTCTGGGCCGTCACGTCGACGTCGCGTCGACCGACACGAGCTGGGGCTCGGCGTCAACACGTCTGGCGCGCTTGTGTCGCCTGGGCATGGGCATCGATCGACGCACCTTGGATCGACGCTACAGAAGGTTGCGTCAACTTGAGCGTTGATCGACGCACCTTGGATCGACGCTACAGAAGGTTGCATCGACTTGAGCGTCGATCGACGCACCTTAGATCGACGCTACAGAAGGTTGCATCGGCTTGAGCATCGATCGTCGCACTCTTGGATCGACGCTTCAGAATGTTGCGTCGACATGGCGTCGATCGTCGCGGGCAAAGTTGCGCGTTGACGGAGCATCGACGCCCGCGTCGACTGACGCGGCTGGCAGCTTGCCTAGCTTCCTCGATCTTTTCTGCTACTCTTTCACCGGAAGGCTCGTTCTCATACCTCGAACATCAAACTTCATCTATTTTCGTGCTGAACTCTTCCGGTTACTTAGCTGTAAAGTGAAAAACCACAAATAATCACTTATTTGTATCAATCTAGATCAAAAAGCGGTAAAAATAAGTTGAGAGTACAAATGTACTAATTAGAGCTTAAACTACCCAACTTATAACAAAAATAATAAGAAAAACAAGCTAAAATACTACTAAAAATAGGGACAAATATGTGCTAATCACTCCCACCATCATAAATGACGCAGGCCCAGTGGCTGGCATGCTGGTTCCGAAACCCTCCTATACGGAATGGCAGACAAAATATCAACGGCTTCTCTCTCTCCTTCTCTCCTTTCTCACGGAAGAATCCATGGCCGAAGTTCTTAGTTGCTCCACATCTACGGCTGTGTGGCTCGCTTTGGAGGCTGCTTTTAGCCACAACTTCAAATCTCGAGAATTACGCATTAAAGATGATCTCCAACTTATGAAAAAGGTCCCTCGTACCATCACAAAATATGGACAAGAATTCAAGGCCCTTTGCCACTAACTCACAACAATTGGTAACGATCATGTTGTTGTTGATAATGGTGCACATCTATCTATTTCTCATATTGGTCATTCTACTATTTTAGATAATCTTCACTTATAGATGTATAGGTCGTGCTGAATATTACTAAGAATTTTCTATCGATTAGCAAAATTACATTTGATTATCTGTTTTATGTGCTTTTTACTAATAATTCATTGACCATTCAGAACCGTCAAACAAGAGAAACTCTGGAAAGCGGCCATCGTGAGCATGGATTATATGTCTTAGAAAAAGCCCATCCAACGTTGATGACAGATTTAAAGAATAATATTCTTCGCGCTTTTTATAGACTTTGGCATGCTAGATTAGGCCACGTTTCATCTTTTGTTATTTCATTACTAAATAAATTAGGCTATTTGAAGGTTACGTCTTTGTATCCTAAGCCTTCATTATGTACTCCATGTGAGTTGGCGAAAAGTAAACGTTAACCATTTGTTTCTTATGAGAAATGTGCTCCTTATGTATTACATTTAACTCACTGCGATTTATAGGGGCCCTGCACCTATTTCTTCTCGTGATGGCTATTATTATTATGTGATCTTCGTTGATGATTACTTTCGTTTTACGTGGTTTTATCCGTTAGCTCACAAATCTGATTTTTTGTGAACTTGGTTCAATTTGATGCATTGGTTGAAAATCAGTTTAATTGTAAAATCTAGAAGTTACAAAGTGATGCGGAAAAATCTCTCAAGTTCATAATTTATTTCGAACAAAAGGTGTTCAGCATATCATTTCATGTCTTTACGCACCCACTTAAAATGGTAGGGCTGATGGCAAGCATCGCCATATTATTGAAATTGGGCTTGCCTTGATGTTTCACGCTCAGTTTCTTTTGATGTTTTGGGTTAAGGCCTTCTCTATAGCTGTCTACACCATTAATTGACTACCATCATCGGTTCTCCAGGACGTGTCACCGTTTCAATTACTCTTTAATGTGCTGCCCAATTACGCCAACTTTCACCTATTTGATTGCTGGGGTTTTCCTTGTCTTCGCGACTATGCTGAAAATAAACTCTCCGTACGAAGTCGGCCTTGTGTGTTTATTGGATACAACTCTCATCATAAGGGTTTTTGGTGTTTAGAACCCAGTTCTTCCTAGGTCTTTATCACACGCCATGCTAAATTTGATGAATCGATATTTCCATTTGCGAGTTCCTCGACCGTCTCATGAATTTAAGAGTTTGATATTTCCTATTTTGTTGAGCCTACTGCGGCTACTACTTCACCGTCCACTTCACCACAACAACCGACACCTTCTACTTCTTTACTGTGCCCTGTCTTCTCCACTTCCGGCTCACTACCTTTGGCTCCACCCGAACCTGAAGCAACACCGCCGATACAATTGCCCGCTCCAACTTCAGCACCGCTTCCAGATCCTCCTGGAAACCCCATGCTCACTCGCTCTAAAGTGGGAACTTTTAAGCCTTGACATCGTGCCTATTGACATAATAGCCCTTCACCATGCACTTATTTCCACCATCACGCCACGCGGTTATGAAACCGCAACCAAGTCTCCACATTCATTGGACACCATGGATAAAGAGATGTTCGCTCTTCATAACAACCATACTTGGGAGCTTGTTCCTCGTCCTCATGGTGTTAATATCGTCGGCTCCAAATGGATATTTTAGATTAAGTATCTTTCGAATGGCACAATTGATCGCCACATAGCTTGTTTAGTTGCCCAAGGCTTTATGCAACTTCTGGAGTTTGACTTCTCTCACACTTTCAGCCCGGTGGTCAAGGCTGCCACTGTTTGGGTTATTCTAGCCCTTAACGTCATTGTCGTTGGCCTCTTCACCAATTGGATGTCAAAAATGCATTTCTTAATGGTGTCTTGAATGAATATGTCTTCATGGAGCAACCACCTGGATACGTGGGTCCCCAATATCCTGACCACATGTGTAGTCTTAAAAAGGTTTTGTATGGTTTGAAACAAGAACCTCGGGCTTGGTTTCAACGATTTAGTATTTTTCCTATATGCATGGGATTATTTGAAATCCAATCCAACACGTCCTTGTTTATGTATTCTTGTTGAGCCATTATATTGTATTTATTGGTCTATGTTGATAATATTATACTCACAAGGAATGATTCGAACTTTCTCTTTTGCTTTGTCTCACGCCTTTGGGCTGAATTTGCTCTAAAGGATCACGGTAGCCTGATGCACATGACATTCTTGTGCGAGCTCAGCTTCTTGAATCAAGGCTTGTTCCTACACCTCTAGACACTGGTCAGATTCTAATGAGTGACTGTGATCCCTTTGATGACTCGACGCACTATCGTTCATTAGTTGGGGCGCTTCAATAGTTGACAATCACTCGTCCCGATCTCTTCTTTGCAGTGAATCTTGTTAGTTAATTTTTGCAGGCTCCTTCTCTGTATCACTATCAGGATATAAAATTTATTCTTTGGTGTGTTAAGGGAATGATCAACTTTGGTCTCTCTTTCTCTCACCACGCCACCTGTGATCTCATGGCTTACTCCAACACCGACTGGGCAAGGGTGTCTAGAAACACGTCACTCGATATATGTATACTATATATTTCTTAGAGGTAATTAGGTATCGTGGAGTTCCAAGAAACAACCAACTGTCGCCTGCTCTAGTTGTGAATATAAGTATCATGCCCTCGCTAACACCGCAGCTGAAGTAATCTGGCTCGCTCACCTCCTTCATGAGCTGCCCACGCCTCTTTCCCGCTCACCAAGGATATTGTGTGATAATAGTAGTGCCATCTTTCTCGCACAAAATTTGGTTGCTCATAAGCGTGCTAATCATATTGATATTGATTTCCATTTTGTTAACGAACTTGTTTATGCTGGAAAACTCGCAACACGCTTTGTGTCTTCCCATCTTCAGATTGTCCATATCTTCACCATGGGATTGACTCATACTGTTTGAATACTTTCTCACCAAGCTTTGAGTTATCGCTCGACCGACGTCTTGCTTGAGTGGGGGTGATAGCATATCTTTAGGATAATTTCCATTTTGTTATCTTGTAATTATCCTTTACTTATTTTCCTCATTGTAATTGCTATTTAATTGGGAATAATGAATTACAATAGAACAAGGAAAATACACAAAATGCAGACAGGGAGGTTCACTCTATCTCACTATAACAAGGCCTTATCTCTCATACAACATTCAGACTCTTAAACAATACATGTCCAAGATAACTGACTCCCACATGGCAGTTGCTCATAGGATTCTCAGATACATCAAACAAGCTCCAGAACAAGGGTTTTTTACTTGGCAAATTCATGTATTCAACTGAAAGGTTATTCTGATGCTGATTAGGGTGGATGTCAAGATACCAGAAGAAGTGTCAATGGTTTTTCCATCTACCTACGTGACAATCTCATCTCCTGGAAAGAAAAGAAACAATCCACTGTCAGTAGCTCATCCACTGAAGCTGAATATAGAGCCATTGAGCAATAACATGTGAAATACAATGACTCACCTACTGAAGTGTAGTTTTTCGTGGTTTTGGAAATCAAAGGTTCTATTGTCTTGGTGTTATCGGAAATCAATTTAATTGTAAGTTTCAAGGTGTTTCAAGCTTTGAGAAACGAAAATAAAATGAAAATAAAGAAACTACATTAACTAAAACTACACTAGGAAATGAAATTGCAAGTTGGTCTGATGCCTCGGTCATGTGCCTTAATTGAAATGCAAGCAACAATGAAAATTAAGCAAAAACAGGCAATGTTTCATCAAGCACAACTAGATTAGCCTAGAGTACAACCATGCTTGCATGAACATAAAATTTAGAAAAATGCAAATTGACAAAAATTAAAAACATCAATAGAAAGAGCATGAAAAGTTGACGAGAAAGTTTAAAACTTTACGTAAAATAGCAAGTAACAAAGCATAGATCTAGGATTAAGCATGAAACAAAGCATAAAAATAAAAATCAAAATAAAGTACATGAAATACTCAAATTAAAAACGATCAAGGACTCGATCTATGATCTAGACGTGTCACTCATCTAGATTCCATGGACGATTCATAAGATCAAGCAACAATTCTAATAGCTAAGGTAAAAAGCATAAAATGAAGAACAAGCATGAAACATATAAAAACACTCAAAATAAAGACGATCAAATACTCGATCTATGATTTAGATGTGTCACTCATCTAGATTCCAGAGACGATTCACAAGATCTAACAAGAAATCAAAGAGCTAAGGCAAAAAAAAGCATAAATTGAAGAACAAACATGGAAATAAAAGAACAAGCATGAAATTGAAAGAAAGCTTACTTGAATTAAAGGAAAAGAGTAACAAGCTTGAACTAAATTGCATCAAAATAAAATCCAAGGGAGTACTTGAATTCTTCTTAAGCATACAAACCCAAGGAAAAGCTTGAAAAATAAAATCTAAGAACTAGAGAGAACTTTTATCCCAAACCCAAGCTTGGGTTTGGAGGAATGAGAGATTTTTTTAAATTAGAGAAGTCTCTTATTTATACTAGGTTTAATTGGGTTTAAATGGGTCAATTTGGGCTTTGAAGGCTTAATTTCCCGGGTTTGACCAAGTTTGACCCAAAATTGCATCTTGGCTTGAGGTTTGGCACGACTTTGGGCGAGCTTGGGAGTGGAAATGGGATTGGCATGGTTGTTGGCTTGCATTTGGGCGTAGCTTGTCCTAGGGGCGCTGCTGGGCGTCAGTTTGGGCGTCGAAATGGGCTGCTGGGCACTGCCTGCCTCCTGTGCCAAGGGCTGGGTGCCAATTTGGGCTGTTGGGCGCTGCCTGCCTCCTGTTCCAAGGGCTGGGCGCCATTTTGGGCTAGCCTAGGCACGGAAACGGGCCACCATTCCTGAATGTTAGCCACTTTGAAGCTTGCTCTTGGCACCAACTTGGGCATGCAAATAGGCAAGGCTAAGTTTGGATTTTTGGCCTCAATGCCTTAGCTTGAATTTCAATCATTTAGCCAACTATTAAATGAGAATTTTAAATATCAAAACTCAAGAATTATACCAAGACTCCAATTAATTGAAGCCATTTAACCCAATGAAATATAAAATTAACAAAACAAATGAAAAACAACAAAACAAGAAAAATAAATGAAAAACCTAATGAAACTCGACTAAAAACTACTAAAATCAACATAGAACCCTAATTAAAAACACAAGAAAAATACCACAATTACATGCAAAACAACCACCTCACACTTATCGGTTTGTTCGTCCTCGAACAACGAAAAGAATCGAGAATGTACATGTAATGAACATTGTGCAAAAAGAAAAGTCCTTGTGCTTATCCTATTTGATATGATGAAAGTGTCAACATAAACTCGTTATCGTCAAGCATTGCTCGTATTACTCTTTCTCAAATGAAAACCAATTCGATGACTTCCTCACAAATGGAATCTTGAGTGTATTCGCTCAATTTACTCAAGTGTTTGTTATATGGGACGTGTATACGCTCGAATCAGACAATACATGCAACTCGTCAAGATTTCACAAATCGGAAACTCAAAATTACCCATTGTACATGACCAAACAATAATCGAAAGAGGTCTTTATTTTGGGTTGTAATATTGGATCTTTGGTAAGGTATGGAATATTTGGATATAGTGGCTAACACACGATCGAACGTGATCAATAACACACGAAACCCTAATTTTTAAAACTCGAAGCTTATGATCGCTTCACCCTTCCCAACTCACCAAACTCCCATTCGAAACCCTTTCGTATGCTCACACTCTTTTCCGACATTATGTCACAAAACTTAGAAGCTTTTTGAATTTGCTTCTTTTTGCTAAACTTAGCCTTTTGAATTAGGCTTTTCACTTGAACGCACGCTTTATCACTTTTCGTGATTTGTGTTGGAATTTTATTACTTTTTTTTGTATAAGCAACTCAAAACCCGAAACCCACAATCGATTTCCCTCATATTTCTCGTCAACTAATCATACACTCTTACCTCACAATTTATGAAAATATAAGAGCTAAAATCGAGCTCGGCTAACAAGAAACGGGACATAGGCTCAAGGGGGCTCATTTGGGATTTTAAGTAGCTTATATATTTGGATATGCCGGAATAAGGGTGACATATGTGCCTCGAGGTCATTCCCAAGTTCAATCATGTACGAGCAAAATCAAGCCTCCTCAATGCAATTTCCATAAAAATGCGAGCAAAACCGATAATCACAGAAGGCTACTCACTAGTTTGCACCGAATTTGGGAGCAAAATCCAAAGAGCTTTTAGAGCGTTGCAATCTTTTCACGAGAAAATATTGATTATATATATATATGCGGGTTTGGACGAAACACAAAAATTTAACACCTTACACAAGAGGATATATACATGCAAAAACCCGATAATTAAACTATTCAAACCTCCAAGCAAGTGGTGATTGTTCAACAATGTAATAAAGACACAAAAACGACTCAACCACATAAAAGCGCAAGTAGTAAGCGTCACTTCGCCAAGAATGCGTCACTTTGCCAAGGCTCGAGTTAAGAAAGACAAGTAAAAGGAGGATGAAATAGAAGCTTCCTAAACCGAGCGAGTTTGAGTCGAGCTCGGTGGGGTCCACTTAAGCATCCAAGCAATCCTAGCGATAACTGAGCATGACTTGTTTATCCCGGTTCTATGAATGCTATTAGCTTATCAAATCGGCAAAGGTTGGAGTCGGAAAGCAAAACATTAAAAAGGAAAATCACACAAAGTCAAAAACATAAGAAAACATGTACACAAATCGAAACAAAACAAAACTAAAGACCAAAAAGAACCAAAAGACAACTCGAAAATATATTTTTTTAGTTTTTTTTTTCAATTTTTCAAATATTTTTGGATTTTCATTTTAAGAGGACAGAAAGAAAGAAAGAAAGAAAGAAAGAAAGAAAGTAAAAGAGATAAATGGAAAGAACTTGGATTGCCTCCCAAGAATCGCTAGTTTTACGCCACTAGCTTGACAAACTCCCTTTTTGATCAAGGTGGAAAGATAATGGGAGGCTCCACCAAAACAATATCCTTATTGTCGGGAGGATCCACTCTTTGGAACGTTCTCGGCGCATTGCATAGCTCGAATAGTACTCGCCAAAAAGAAAACATTCCAAACGGGCAAATGGGGTTCGTCTCGGCCAGGTCTTCGGGTGGAATGGTAGTTTTGAAGTGCCCCGAAAATTCATCTAGGAAACGATAAGAATAATAGCCGGCTAGCTTGTTCAACCATTGATCAAAAAAACGGGGAGGAAAATGATCTCTCTTGGTAGCCGTATTTAAATTCTTAGAATCGATCAACATCCTCCATCTCGTCGTAGCCCTCGTGGCAAAAAATTCTCATTTTCCCTCCTAAAAAACAAACACGCCGCTCGTCTTTGGTACCAAGTCAATGGGCTTTACCCACTCGCTCTTGGAAATCACAAACATCAAGCCCTCCAAGAACAACCTCCAATTCCCGGCTTTCACTATCTCTTCAATATGTGGGTTCAAAGGGGTAACTCCCTTAACAACTCTGGGTTTCCAACCAATCGCACCATTAAGAACTTTAATCGCTTCAATTGACCCCTCCTCTTATTCTTGTTCCAGATTGGCAAAGATGATGATCGGTTTGCTCTCCTCTTTCTCCAAATAGACACGCTTGAGGGGGTATGGAGGTGGCTTAAGCTCGGGCTTGTGCCTCCTCTCGACCTTGTTGGAGGCTAACTCGAATAAATCACCAATCCCCTCAAGGTACTCTTCAAGCTCTCTAATCATATCATCAAAAATCTCCACCTCCCCTACCAACAATTTGTCGGTGCCCTCAACGACACAATCATAATCTCCTTCACTCACGTCGTTGGCACCTTGAAACATAATGGGCTCATCGGTATGAACAAGGGGCTCATCATCCTCACAATGATCCTCACTATAGACTTCCCGGACAATATCCTCCTCAATGCTCCTATCCTCCATATAAACTCATTCGTCCAGGACCTTGCGGAATTCCATATATACCCATTCTTCGCAAGATTTTTTTGAAGTAAAAGGTAAAGGGTCAAGAGGAGTAAAAGCATTCGAAAATGAAAACACATCCTCATCCGACGACGAGACACCCGTATTCTCATCCACCCCACGCTTATCAAAGATCGCGACCGGAAAAGTATGTGAAGGTGGACTGAGAATTGTCATGTAATGGCTAATAAATCTGGATCGGGGGATGGAGTAGGAGCAATCACCGGGATAGATGGGCAAAATGGGTACACGGGAGTGAAATCAAGAGGGTTATGAGTCGGCGGCAGAGCAAACGATGGTGTAGCACAATTGGGTCCCGCGCTAGACATTTGAGCGATTTGAGCCTCCAACACCGCCATTTTCTTAATCAACTCAATCTTCTTAGATGATAAAGGTGGAAGCACCGCATTAGCATGAACATACGTTGGTGGAGGAAATTTTGGTTCGGGAAGAGTAAACACCCCCACAAAGGGTCTATTAACATCTCTCATAGTGCAGATAGGGGGGCCACTTGAGAAAATGGAGCTCGGTCCTCCAAATAACTTGTAAGCATCAAGATCCTTAGAGGATAAAGCCATGCATGCCTTAGAATACGTCGCTCGCGAAGATTTTGGCTCGGGAGGATGAGACGTCCCCAAAAAGGGTTTGTTGAAATATCCCATAGTGCAGATAGGGGGTGCATCGGAGCTCAAACCTCTAAAGTACGCATAAGAATCGAGATCTTGGGCATCAGTGGTGGCACCAATCAGGTCTTGATTGAAACTGGAAGTACGAGAATCGCCATATGGGTCGGGATTTGGATTACCACCACCCACATTTCCACTCGGATACGTATTCGGCATAGGATTGACATTATAAATGGGGGGGCTCCATACGGGTCGGGATTCGGGCTCAGCATATTAGAAAAATGTTGAGGAGCACCATAGCCATACAGATCGGAAATCGGGGCTTGCATGTTCGGATAGGGATTCGGAGCTCCATAACCACCAAAAGAACCATTCCCGCCCGAAAAACCATTAAACCCGACATGGTTTGCACCATGCCCTCCCACGCCGGGTTGACCATAGCCATATCCACCATTGGCAACGTGGTTTGCACCATGCCCTCTCATGTTGGGAATGTATCCACCATAGCTACAAGTACCTATCATACTTAACAAAAAAACGTCAAATAACAAAGAAAACTAGAAACACAATGAAACAACAATCAAATTGAAAGCCTTAACCAAGCCGAGTAATAACGGTGCCATTTTGAAGTGTATTTTTTATTTTAAATCCACGGCAACAACGCCACTTTGAAGTGTAGTTTTTCGTGGTTTTGGAAATCAAAGGTTTTATTGGCTTGGTGTTATCGAAAACCAATTCAATTATAAGTTTCAAGGTGTTTCAAGCTTTGAGGAACGAAAATAAAATGAAAATAAAGCAACTACACTAACTAAACTACACTAGGAAATGAAATTGCAAGTTGGTCGGATGCCTCGGTCGTGTGCATTAGATGAAAATGCAAGCAACAGTGAAGATTAAGCAAAAACAAACAATGTTTCATCAAGTACAACTATACTAGCCTAGAGTACAACCATGCTTGCATGAACATAAAATCTAGAAAAATGAAAATTGACAAAAATTAAAAACATCAATAGATAGAGCATGAAAAGTTGACGAGAAAGTTCAAAACTTTACGTAAAATAGCTAGCAACAAAGCATAGATCTAGGATTAAGCATGAAACAAAGCATGAAAATAAAAATCAAAATAAAGCACATGAGATACTCAAATTAAAAATGATCAAGGACTCGATATATGATCTAGATGTGTCACTCAACTAGATTCCATGGACAATTCACAAGATCAAACAACAATTCTAATAGCTAAGGCAAAAAGTATAAAATGAAGAACAAGCATGAAACATATAAAAATACTCAAAATAAAGACGATCAAGTACTCGATCTATGATTTAGATGTGTCACTCGTCTAGATTCCATAGACGATTCACAAGATCTAACAAGAAATCAAAGAGGTAAGGCAAAAAAAAAATTGAAGAACAAGCATGGAATTGAAAGAAAGCTTACTTGAATTAAGGGAAAAGAGTAACAAGTTTGAATTAAATTGCATCAAAATAAAATCCAAGGGAGTACTTGAATTCTTCTTGAGCATACAAACCCAAGGAAAAGCTTGAAAATTAAAATCTAAGAACTAGAGAGAACTTTTATCCAAACCCAAGCTTGGTTGGGAGGAATGAGATATTTTTTTTTAAATGAGAGAAGTCTCATATTTATACTAGGTTTAATTGGGTTTAAATGGGTCGATTTGGTCTTTGAAGGCTTAATAATTTCCTGGGTTTGCCAAGTTTAACCCGAAATTGCATCTTGGCTTGAGGTTTGGCACGACTTTGGGCGAGCTTGGGAGTGGAAATGGGCTTGGCATGGTTGTTGGCTTGCATTTGGGCGCAGCTTAGCCTAGGGGCGCTGCTGGGCGCCAGTTTGGGCGCCGAAATGGGCTGCTGGGCGCTGCCTGCTTGCTGTGCCAAGGGCTGGGCGCCAGTTTGGGCAAGCCTAGGCACGAAAATGGACCACCATTCCAGAATGTTAGCCACTTTGAAGCTTGCTCTTGGCACCAACTTGGGCATGCAAATAGGCAAGGCTAGGCTTAGATTTTTGTCCTCCATGCCTTAGCTTGAGTTTCAATCATTTAGCCACCTATTAAATGAGAATTCTAAATATCAAAACCCAAGAATTACACCAAAACTCCAATTAATTGAAGCCATTTAACCCAATTAAATGTAAAATTAATAAGACAAATGAAAAACAACAAAACAAGAAAAACAAATGAAATACCTAATGAAACTCGACTAGAAACTACTAAAATCAACATAGAACCCTAATTAAAAACACGAGAAAAACCCCACAACTACATGCAAAACACCTACCTTCTCCAGGATGTCAATATCAGCCACAACAAACCTGCATTGGCTTACATAGACAGCAGGTCTTCATATTGCATTGCACACAATCCATGTCATCATGAAAGAAAAAATATATTTAGATTGGTTGTCATTTTGTAAGCGAGAAGATTGGGGCTGGTCTTACGAAGTTAATTCACATTCCATCTCAACATCAAGTGGCTGATATTTTCACCAAGCCACTGTCTCTAGTTCTATTCCTACACTTCATGTCCAAGCTACGTGTGTTAAACATACATGCATGCACTGCTTGCAGGTGAGGGGGTGTAAAGACTCACGTGCAGCTCAAACCATCACGTGCAACCCAACCTCCTCCATGCCACATCAGCTCCCCTCTCAACAAGAACTACACACGCCCACATCAATTGGAGTTGGTTAGAGCTGATCGATCGATCCCACATGCATGAGAAGGATCACTGTTAGAAGAGTTTTAGTGGTGTTGAAATGAATCAATGGGTTCATGGCTTGGTATTATCGGAATTCGATTCAATTGAAGGATTCAATGTGTTTCAAGCTTGCAAAAATAAAGGAAAATGAAAATAAAGCAATTAAACTAACTAAACTAAGCTAAGAAATGAAATCATGCCTTAGCTTGAGTTTCAACCATTTAGCCACCTATTAAATGAGAATTCTAAATATCAAAACCCAAGAATTACACCAAAACTCCAAGTTAATTGAAGCCATTTAACCCAATTAAATGTAAAATTAATAAGACAAATGAAAAACAACAAAACAAGAAAAACAAATAAAAACCTAATGAAACTCGACTAGAAACTACTAAAATCAACATAAACCCTAATTAAAAACACGAGAAAAACCCCACAACTACATGCAAAACAACTACCCCACACTTATCGGTTTGTTCGTCCTCGAACAACGAAAAGAATCGAGAGTGTACATGCAATGAACATTATGTAAGAAGAAAAATTCTTGTGCTTATCCTTATTAATATGATGGGATTATCAA
>BMAC01000076.1:0-32531 GCA_014905375.1 Phtheirospermum japonicum
GTGTAAATAATCGTAGAATTTTGAATTTCTCAAATCCATTTATTGGTGAGTGAGAAATGATACTTGGAAGTTGAACGGTTTGCTTTAATGCTTTATCGGTTATCCCACATTGAATGTTAGTCAGTGTGGAATAGAGTTTAAAAATGATTACATTTCTTTAATGTACATCAAGTGGGCCAGAGAGTGTTATGGGTTTTGTGTAAACGAAGCTCACGCGGGCTCTTGGACTTGGGTTCGCCAGTCCGCCTTCGGCGAAACCGAGCGGATCCGAGCCCGAACCTCGGCTCTGGGCCTGGGTCTTTGGTCATTGGTTCGAATTGGCTGGTCCGTATGGGGTCCTGGTTCAACCCAGGTTTACTTTTTGAACCTTCACGCACCTGTTAAACTTTTGAACTCTTCCTGACCATTACGAAACGGTTGGCACCTGACCGTTCAGACGTTTCTAAAACGTTCGAATTCAAATATGCAATCTTTCTGCACGTTGAACCCATCCAGGTTCATACTGGGTGAAGCTGAAACGTTCGAATTCAAACATGCAATGTTTCTGCACGCTGAACCCGTCCAGGTTCATACTGGATAAAGCTGACTGTTTGAATGGCTTAATGATACCTTTAAGGACGTCATTAAGTAGGTTGTTACCTCCCCTGGAAACCCTCTATAAAAGGGTGAGTTCTCTTGCATATTTTACACGAAAATAACACCTGAAAGCATTAGAACTCTCAGCATTCTGCAAGCATTTCTTTCTGCATATTTTCCTATTTCGTAGCTCAGTCCATATTCGACCAGTTCGCCGGAGCTTTGGTTTCTAACGGTGCGGTTAAACCAAAAACGTAGTCGTTTCATCTTTGGAAACGATTTGCCAAAAGCGAAGAAGCACTACCGGGACAAATTCGTTTTGCGGAGAGAGTGTCTAACTCGACTCGACTTTTAATCGTTTTCTGTTCTTTTCATCTTTTTCCAGTTTAGTGATTATTTTACTATTCCCTGTTTGTACTCGTTTCTTTGTAAACGTAGTTTATATTCCAACAGTTTTGATATTTCCGCAATCTCAGTCCTAATTTTATTATTTATTTATTTTTGTGCAATATTTTTCTCCTAAGTTCTAATATGGGTAGATCAATGTTACCCCATTTAGGGACTGAAACTACACAAAACTAAGACCTATGGGACCAAAATTGCGCAAAAAATCAAAATCGCTACACAGAATTCTTGTTCCTGTTAATTATTATCACCTCCCTAAAATTTGAATTAAGCCCAAATAATACAATGGATGAATAAATGTAAAAATATTAATAGATGTTATGAAAATCTGAGGATTAAAAAAAATCACCATTTATTTGTTCAACAGTAATTGGACCTGGATGCAACACAACTGCTGCCTCTATGCAGTCAAATTTTGCCAGTCTCACTGTCACCATCCCTACACCCAAAATAGCTTATCACATGACACCATACAAACTTGCACAAGCCTTTTTTTTTTTTTTAAATAAGAAAAAAAGAAAAGAAAAGACACTGAGAATTAAGAAAGAAGGGTACAAAACAAATAAAATTGTTTTACCTCCCCAGCAAAAACCTGCAGCTCCAATTTTGGACACTCCTTTGCTTTTCAAGGCAGCAATTATAGTCTTAGCATCCTCACAACCTTTGTCCTAAAACATCAACACAAGAATCCAATTAAGGAAATTCAACAAATTAATACAGCAAGTTTTTCTTTATTACATTTTGAACAGAAGTGTTTTTTTTGTTTTTTGTTTTTGCACTTTCGGGACTAATAATGCAATAATTGATTCTTAAGGAACGTTTTCTATTTTCAGGTCAATTTCTTAACATTAGGATTAAAATTGCAACTTATGAGACCAAAAGTGTTAATCTTGTGGGATGCACTTTTATATATAAACAAATATTAGGTATTGTGATTTTAAAAGATAACTAGATTTTTTTTTAATAATAAGGCTAAACCTTAGGGGTAGTTTTTGTAATTAAGCCTAAACAGAATGATGCAAAAACACAAACCGAATTATGTGCATTTAGCCACGTCTCTCGATGCGTTTCAGGGGTAATTGGATCACCATAGAAGAAATCAGGAACCACTACCAAGAAACCTGAAGCTGCGACTTTATCAGCAAGCTTCCTATATTTATAAGAAATACAAAATATATATACAGTTCCAAAAAAACTATATGAGTTTGTAGTTACACTGTCTTATACTTTACCCCTACAGTTGGTTCACATAACAATTAAATATCTTACAACTAGATCCCTCAAATTTTCTATATTACAAAATAGTCAGACATTATTTTTTTTTGGAAATAAATAACCTAATATTATTAATGTTGCTGGAAACAATAATGAAAATCCAATCGAAACAATCAGAGTATTTTTTTTCCTCGATTAAAAAAATAATAATAATAAAAGGTCAAGAGCTATATTTCCAGACCCAAATGAAAGACAAACACAAATCTAAACACTATCTTAAATATCATATCCAAATCAAGATTTACTCAATCAAGAAACTCAATTGTACCTCAAGTTTGGAGCTTCATACCCTGCAAAAATACAATCAAAAAAAAAATCTAACATTAAAATAGTTTGCTCTAAATATGAATCAAAGGAATATTCCATCAAGAAAATTAATATTGAATCAAAAATTGATTGAAAATCTCATGTTTTACCAAAGGCATCAGAAAGTAGAAGGACAGCAAGCTTAGAATCCTGATCACCAGTGACATATGTTTTGAGGCCTCCAATTTCTTCAATATTATTACCTTCTCCAGATGATGAGATGAGAGCTGGTGGATTCTCAGTGCATTGAGAGCCTAACATTTTTATTTTTTATTTTTTTTATTCTTATATTTTTGGCAAAGGGCAGCTGTTTAGTTTCTGTATACTAAGATGAATGTTTTGGTCTTTTTTTCTTCCGAACGACTGACATGAATATTCCATTTCAAATCTCCAACAAGCTATGTCATGGCTTACATCATACAGACTACTATTCCATAAGATTATTATTTTCAATTGAGGGTTTATTTTAGCACAAGTTTTTTATCAATATGTTAAGCTAAAGAAAAAGTTTAGAGAATTTATTTTTATCATTATGAAACTTGGTTTGTGATTCTCCGGCTTGTTTGTTTATATTCTTAGTTTAGTGGCTAAGTTAGCTAACTAATCCCAGTTTGTAGCTAACTAACCCTAATAACTTTGACTGACAACTAACTTGTTGACTTTTTACAAAAGAACATAATACACCTAATACGCCCCTTCGTTGGAACAGAGATGGTTGCGCGAACTGAGGGAAAATGTGCTCGCAAGTTTGTTGAAATGAGCCTGCGAGCTAAAGAGGATGCTCGCGATCTTGCGAGCTGAACAAAGATCTTGCGAGCTCGCGAGTTGAAGACATACTCCTGCGAGCTGAAGAAATGTGCTTGCGAGCTGACAAAAACTTACGGGCTCACGAGCGAAAACATAATCATGTGAGCTAAGGAAATGTGTTGGCGAGTTAGAAAACTGAGCTCGGGAGTTGAAAAAAATGAGTCTTTCATCCTGAAGCAGAGATGGTTGTGACAGTTCGCCCAATTGGTAGCTTTTTACACAAGGTCTGGAGTCTGATATGGTTGATTGGTTTGGTAATAGATCAGCTGGTTGCTCTTGTGTTGGAATATATCTCACATCAAGTTGCTTGACTAACACTTTTTACCTGGCGAAGTGAACATCAATTTCAATGTGTTTTGTCCACACATGAAAAATTGGATTTGAAGCAAGAGATGCTGCACTTTGATTTTCACACTATATAACTGGACAGGACTGCAAATGTAACCCCAGTTCATCAAATAGGTGCATTAGACAGATAAGATCAGATGATGTGTCTGCTAATGCCATGCATTCTGATTCAGCACTTGACCTAGACACAAAATTTTGCTTCTTAAAGCTCCAGGTCAGTATGTTTTTACCAAGTAATACACAATGTTCACCTGTATTTCTTCTGTCATCAATGTTACTTGCCCAATTTGCATCTGAGAAACAGGAGTGAAATGAATCCCGGTTGCAAAAGATCCTTTGAGATATCTTAACATGTGTTTATAGGCTGTCCAATGATTTATAGTAGGAGCATGTAGGAATTGTGACAACTTGTTGACTGCAAATGATATATCAGGTCTTGTGAGAGTGAGATATTGAAGATAACCTATTGTGCTTCTGTACAATGTTTGATTTTGGAAAGGATCACTGTCTCGGAGATGTAGTTTGGCTGCTGGATAGATAGGAGTAGAGGTAGATTTGCATTGTAACAAGTGAGTTTTAGTCAATAACTCATAAAGATATTTTTACTGTGTAAGAGTTATACTATCTTTAGTTCTGTTTGCCTCTAGTCCTAAGAAATAATTAACCTCTCCAAGTGTTTTGAGGACAAACTTGGTCCCTAACAATTTGATAACCTGAGTGATACATGAGTCTTCACCTGTGATCAGTATATCATCAACATAAATCAGAACACGTAGTAACTTGCCATATTTCTTGCTGAAGAACAGAGAGGAGTCAGACTTTGATATTTGAAAACCGATTGACAGAAGAAACTGTTTCAACTTGGTGAACCATGCCCTTGGTGCCTGTTTGAGACCATAGAGAGCCTTATTGAGTTTGCACACTGCTGTTGGATTTGATGAGTTGACAAAACCCTATGGTTGACACATATAAATATTTTCAGTCAGCTCGCCATGCAAGAAGGCATTGTTGATGTCAATCTGCTGAATGGACCAGTTGCCAGTGATTGCCAGTGAGAAGACAAGTCTGATTGTGTAGGCCTATACAACTGGACTAAAGGTTTCCAAGAAACCAATACCAGCTTGCTATTCAAAACCCCTTGCAACTAATCTAACTTTGAACCAGTCTAGTGAACCATCAGCCTTCTGTTTGATTCTAAAAATCCATTTGTTTGAGATCACATATAGATCTGGTTTGAATGGGACAAGGGTCCATGTGTTATTTTCCATGAGAGCAGTGAATTCATCTTGCATAACTTGTTTCCATTTGAGATCAGAGAGAGTTTGAGAGACAATAAAAGATTCTAGGAGAGTTGGAGATGGATAGGCAGTGAAGACCTTTGGTTTGTAAATTTCTGCTTTTGACCTAGTTACCATAGGATGACTAGGAGGAGGAGGATGTGATTTAGTGGGGATAGTTTGAGATGTTGAAGGTTCGATGGATAGGTCCACGATGAGATTTATACCTGAGTGAGATTGATTTGATGATTGTGTGGATGGTGAGTTTCCTGTGACTGGTTGATGAGCTGGTAAAGATGTAGATTGAGATGATGAGTCCAGTTATGTTGGTTCAGTATGCGAGCTAAAGAAATGTGCTGGCGAGCTAAAAAATCGAGCTCGCGAGCTGGTAAATGGCATTGATGTGCTGCAAGGCTTTGTAGTTGTAAAGAATTGAGTGTAAGGGAACTCATTTTCATTGAACTCTACTGCAGCAAGTATGTAAATTCTTCCTGAAGAGCTTAAGCATTTGTATCCCTTATGAACAGATATACCCCAGAAAAATTAACTTTGAGGATCTAAACAGAAACTTTTTATTGTTATATGGTCTGAGATATGGAAAGCATGTGCACCCAAAGACCTTAAGTAACTTGTAGTCAGGAATAGAGCCAAACAATTTCTGATAGGGTGTTGTGATTGTAGAACAAGAGTAAATAGCCTGTCATTTTGTTTATGTGTATGACTACAGGGATGTTGATTTGATTTCTAGTTGGGTTAGAAGTGGAATAAGAGCTCTATACTCACCACCCCAGTCACTCTGAATGCATTTTATTTTTGTGTCAAATTGTCTTTCTATGAAACTGTTGAAATTTTTGAAAATGTTTAGTGTTTCTGACTTGTCTTGAGTGGAAAAATCCATGTATATATGGTGTAATCATCAATGAAGTGAATGCAGTATGTAAAACCATCAACAGATTGTACATGAGAGGGACCCCATACATCAGTGTATATAAGTTGAAAAGGAGCACTAGTTTTAGTAGGTTGACTTGCAAAATGTTTTTGATGAAACTTGCCAAGTTTACAAGTATCACAAAAATCTACATTATTAGGAATTGCAGAATCTCCAACAAGTTTAAGTACTGACTTTAAAACTTTGCTACATAGATGTCCTAATTTTCTATGCCAGGTGTTGACACTTGGGCTTTGAACTTGAACTTGATAAGGAGCTTGAAAAGGATAAGCAAAAGCTTGAGTGGGATGAGCATCTTTTGAAGGATTTGTGGGTGCAACAGAGGATTTTTGTTTTCTTGAATAGGGTAAATGAGATAAATCCAACTGATAGAGGTCATCTCTAAGCCTTCCTGTCAGTAGGATTTGAGAAGTGCTCTTTTCCTTGACATAGCAACAGTCATGAAAAAACTCAGTTAGAACATTATTGTCCTTGGTTATTTGAGATATGCTTAGAAGGTTTTTTGTGATATTAGGTACAAACAGAATATTTTTAAGAAGCACATTTTGAGAATTTGTGGTGCTAGGTATATGAGATGATCCTATGCGAGCTATAGGAAGGGAAGAACCATTACCAACAACAAGTCTCTCTGATCTTTGATATGAAACTGACTGAAGTGACAGGTTCTCCAAATCATCTGTGACATGTGTAGATGCGCCACAGTCAAAATACCAAAAACCATCATGACCTGGGAAATTATTACCATCAGTATATCCTCTTGTGTGTTGACCAACCAGTGGATGAGGAGAAATGGTCTGCGAGCTTTGTTGAGAATTGAAGTTTGACTGTTGAGTGTGATCTGGTCCTTGAAAGTTTACATCAAACCTTCTAAAACACTTGCCAGCTACATGATTCGGCTTCCCACATAGTTGACATGAGATTCAAGATCCAGAGTTAGAGAATCTACCAGATATACCTCTGCCACAGCCCCTAGCATAGCGACCTCTAGACGTGTTGATCCGGTTACGGTTAACCGCCTAACCGGCGGTTTTTAACCGTTGACCGGTCAACGGTTAACCATAACCGGCGGTTAGCCGGTTAACCGTAACCGTTAACCGGTTAAAACCGGTTAGGTTACGGTTAACAAAAATTTGTAACCGTAACCGCCGCGGTTAACCGGCGGTTAACCGTTTTTTTTTTCAAAATTTGCAGTCTAGTCGATCGACTGCTCTTTAGTCGATCGACCGGCAGTCGATCGACAGAAAAGGAAGTCGATCGACTGGAAAGTCTGTCGATCGACAGGAAAGTCAGTCGATCGACTGGCCTGCAGATTAGCCGTTGAAAATCGACGGCTGAGATCAACGAGCCGTTGAAAATCGACGGCTCAAATTCAAAATAGAAGTAGCCGTTGGGCGGTTAACCGCGGTTAACCGGTTTAACCGCCGGTTATCCGGTTTAACCGCCGGTTAGGTCGATTTTAATTTATTTTTTTTTTTGCAAATTTTGATACCTATAAATACCCCACTCTCCAACACCAATCCTCACACCAATTCATCTACTATTCTTCTTCCTCTCTTATATTTTCAAGCTCAAAGAAGTCAAGTTTCTAATTTGTGCAAAGTATAATATTATCAATAATTATTCATTCGTAATCTCGTTTTACTTTATTATCGTCTATAATATAACTATGGCAAGCTCTTCCCGTGTCAATATCAACACTCCCACCTCTTCTCGTCGAGGTCGAGGTCGAGGATCTCGACGAGAATCTTCGGCCGTGGCCGGAGATTACGTTCCCGATGATATGACGCCGGCGGAAGTTGAGGACCTATATAATCAAATCAACTTCGACTCGCCGGCGCCGCAACAAACCAATTTTGAAGAGGAATTATCGAGCTCCGATGAAGAAGAAGCGGCGATCAATTTGGACGAAGATGAGGAGGAAGCGACGGGTGATATGCCGCCTCCTCAATGCTTGTTGATCATTGTATTCAAATAGTACTTGTTTGTAGTGCTTTACTCGATAACCCGGAATTAGGTGATCTTGTCAATGAGATGTTGGAGAAATGGGTCAAATATTTTCATTACATTCCCGATATTTTTTTGATTGCAAAAATTTTAGACCCGGATTATCGGATGGAGGGTCTTCAAAACTTACTTAAAGTTTATTACGATGCATTAACACCTTTTTTAGAATCTCATAGACTACCAATTCCTAGCCCTATTAGTGTTGCTCACCAAGCACAACACCTTTTAATTGAAACTTTTAATAATTACGATCAATCTTCATCTTCTAGTGATGTTAATGTGTCCCCTTCCCCTTCCCCCGTCACTTCTACAAGACCCAACGACCCCCGAGGAGCTCTAGCCCCATATATGAGATTGCTTGAAGATACTAAACGAAAACGGCAAAGGGCTAGTGCTAGTCGGTCAATGGAATTAGATAGTTATTTAGGAGTTTTTGAACCGACTTCGGTTCCAAAAAAGCCCGATGGTGTTACTAACGATCTTGTGCAGTTTTGGTCGAAAATGGCTAGTATTTTTCCCACTCTCTCTAGAATTGCCAAGGAGGTCCTTGCCGTTCCGGTTTCGACAGTTTCTGTTGAACAGGCCTTCAGCACGGGAGGCTACATGTTAGATGAGCGTCGGTCTACCTTAACATCCAAGAATCTCGAAAATCAAATGTTGATGAACGATTGGGTGAAGGCCGAAAAAAGAGAACAGGAGATGCAATTGGATGAAGGCGAAGAGAGCGACTATTACGATACTACTTCCGGAAGCAACGACAACGACGAATAGGTAAGTAGGTAAGTGAGGTAAGTAAAAGAACTGCGTGGACTTTGATTCCTTTTCGAGGATACGTAGGCAATTTAATTCTAATATTACAAATTAAAATTTAATTCTAATTTTTAATATTAGAATTAAATCCAAGTCCTATTTTTTTAACTTATTTTTTTCAAAAAAAAAAATTCGAACTACGTGGACTTTGATTCCTTTACGAGGATACGTAGGCAAGTTAATTCTAATATTAAGAGTAAAAATTTTAGTTTTTAATATTAGAATTAAAATCAAGTCTTTATTTTTTTAAACTTATTTTTTCTCAAAAAAATAAATAAATAGAACTCTCTGTCCTTCAGTCGATCGACTACTTTTAGTCGATCGACCACCAGTCGATCGACTGATACTCAGTCGATCGACAAAATGTCAGTCGATCGACTGCATGATCGACTGATACTCAAAACCATAACTCTCTGTCTTTCAGTCGTCCAGGCAGTCGATCCTAGTCGATCATCAGTCGATCGACTGCAAAAAAAAAAAAAAACGCCGGTTAACCGCCGGTCGGTTAACCGGTTTAACCGTAACCTTAACCGGTTCTCAACCGGTTAGGTTACGATTAGACCTAAACCGGTTAATTAACCAACCGGTTATTAACCGGCCGGTTATAACCGTTTGTGCACGTCTAGTGACCTCCTCTCATTCCTTCATGTCCACCTCGACTAAAAGAAATATGTGTTGTTGGATTTTCAATTGATATGTTTCTGAACCGGAGGAACCATGAAGAGCAACAGTTTTATGTGCTGGTTGATTTTGAATGCGCATCTCATGTGTTTGCAACGCATATTGAACATCCTGAATTGTGAGTGCCTCAATTTTGGATGTGAGATTAACAACTACAGATTCATATTCATCATCTATGCCTCTCATTTTTAATATGAAGGCATCAACACTTAAATGACCCTTTTTTAGAGTTTGAAGCATAAGATGGAGTTGCAGAACTCTGGCTTTTGACTGAGATTGAAAAAGGCGAGTTAAAACCTGTCAAATTCCTGATGCAGTCTGACAGCGAGTGACGTGACCAAGCATCGACTCAGTTAACGACGAGATAAACTAGCTGAACAGTAGTTGATCCTTGCGAATTCATAGTAGATGAGCTGAATTTTCTACTGGCGGATCAAGTGAGTTGCCGAAGGTAGAGGATAGAAAATGCGGCGGAGCTAATTCAAGCCCTAGGAGCATATCTTTATATCCATATGCTCGTACAGTGGATAGAAAAATTGTATCGATCGATACGCAGAGTGAGCGGTGGAAAATGCCCTAAATTGGCCATCGGTTGTGTCGCCGCCATGAAAACCAGGATCTGAGAAGAAGAAATTGCGTCGGAGAATCGCTAGAGATGGGAAAAACGTGAGCTCGCGAGCTGGAGAGAGAGGCTAGAGAGCTTAAAAAAATGAGCGCGAGCTTAATATCTCTGGTACCATGTTAAGCTAAAGAAAAAGTTTAGAGAATTAATTTTTATCATTATGAAACTTAGTTTGTGATTCTACAGCTTGTTTGTTTATACACAAGTTGTTCTTAGTTTAGTGGCTAAGTTAGCTAACTAATCCTTACTTTGTAGGTAACTAACTCTAATAGTTTTGACTGACAACTAACTTGTTGACTTTTTACAAAAGACCATAATACCACTAATACAATATTTGGCATATAAGTCATCAAGTGAAGAAAATTCTGCTCACGCTCCTTGATGAGTTGCTTTGAAATTTTATTTTATTTTTATTTTTTAACTTTAAGGCAGAATCAAACTTCAAGGTTTTTTTGTAATTTTGAAAAGTTATTATTATTATTATTATTATTATTATTGTTGTTGTTGTTGTTGTTGTTTATAATAACTACCCTTGAGTTTAGGTGGGATTAAATTTCTTATTCCACTTTTTTATTTCACCATGCCTATATGAATAACACATGATATTGAGATAACTATGGATTGGTGATTGTTTGAATGAATATACCATATGAAAGAATTGCAAACCTCGATTCACAGTTTTAATCAATATAAAACGTGTGTGTTGTGAAAAGTATAAAATATATTGTAGCGAAAAATAAAAGGCACACGTATAAGAATTTTAACTATAAAAATAATATATTCTTATAATCAAGCCAACATGACAAAAATCTTTACTAATCAAAAAATTGAGTTTTAATGATTACAAAAGCCGTAATCTACTAACTAAAGATAAACTAAAAATCCTTTAAAGGTAGATATGATCTAAATCAATATAACTCTTCCAAAAACCTAAAATCCACAATCACAAGATTCGATCTTAATGAAAACAGTAAGAAATTTGGAAAAAAATCATTTCAGCTGCAGGATGCTATTGTGGATGCATTGGCAGTCGCATCCACCATATGCAGAAATCTGCAAAAAGAATTAAATATGCTCTCAAATGGTTTTTGCTTCGATTATCCTCTCTAAAAGCGTGAGTTGTTTGTGAGCAATCCCTCAACTTTATATAGGCACGTCTTGCTTGTATTAAAGACCTACAAAATAAGAAAGAAAATATATACAATATAACGCAAGTAAATATCATTAATAAGGAAATAAGATCATATCGAGTTCTAATAATATCTACTAGCATAAAAATTAAATTATACTCCGACAAAAGAAATATAACACACACACACACACACATACACACACACACACACACACACACACATATATATATATATATATATATATATATATATATATATATATATATATAAATATATATATATTGTGTGTGTGTGTGTATTAATATTAATATAAAGGAAATAAGATAAAGTCTTAGACTCCTAAATAATATATACTACAACATACGACTTGTATGTAAGAGAAAGAGAATTACAACCTAATTTAAAATAAAATAATATACATGATGATTAGCAAAGATGATAAATATCAAATCTTTCTCTAAAAAATTAAAACTTGACAAGAAAGTCAAAATATTAAATAGGACAAAATAAATTATTAATTATTAAATCACGTATTTAGAAAATACGTGACTCAACAATCTCCCCATTTTTGTCTTTCCTGGCCAAAACTCATATGAAGAAAATACCAAGTATGAAACTTGAATAATCATCAAAAATTACTCCTTCCAAATTGATGCAATTAAACATAAGACAGTTAAGAAGAATGTTATGACATCCGAGACAACAATTGCAAAATCAAACAAAAACAAGCCTTAATAAATTAGGGCTAAAGGTCATAGTCATTTCACAGCAAAATAGATAACGTAATAATAAAGATAAGGAATGTCAACATAGTTTATCAAAAGAAACATAAAACATCTCTTATGGAAAGAGATCATCAAACTACGATGTCAGATCCCTTCTTTTCATCACAACAACAGTTTCAAAATCGAACTCCATTCCATCATCATCTTCATCACGAAGACTAGTAGGCATAGCAAAGCTCGAAGATGAACCAGCTCCCCCTAATGTGATACTAGATTAGCAGTGGCATCCGCAACGACATCGGCAGCAGCATCCGCAGACCCATCAACTCCCCCTAAATTCAGAAATCCCCCTGAACTCGGCACAGTCTCCTGAGTTGGAGTGGCCAAACCAAATTCTTGATTAGCAGCAACGACCTCAAAATCTTCAACTACATCTCCCCCTTTTTAGCCAAGAAGAACAAAATCTAAAGCAGGTCAAGAAATTGGGAACGAGAGCAGTATAATGGGCAAAAACATCATCCACATACTGCCGTTGACCCATTAAAATTGAACGAAACACTAGAATCAACAAACTCGGGGTAGACTCCGTAGAGGCACAAATGCTAGCAGAGATACGAACGACATCTGCGGCAACATCTGGAGTAGCATTTGAGATGGTATTTGGGGCGGCATGGAGTAGAAGAAGAAGTTGTAGCAGGAGCAGAAGCAGCTAGAGCATCGGGATCAGAAGAGCTATACTCATCATCAGAATACACCACCAGAATATCAAAAAGTCGGTTCTTAGCATTGAGGAGTGGCGGCGCGACAGTGAACACATTCATACGTTCAAGTGGTGGAACTCGGGGAGCCATACATTGAGATACAAGCACTCTAAAAGTCATACTTGGGAATGGCAAGGCCCACTTCTTCTAGAAGGATATGACAAAGAATGTGATGGCATTGAAGGCATGGGAGCCAAAATCAAAAGACATTCAAGTTCTGAGTCGATAGTGGATGCAGGCACAAAGTTCAGTGACTCTAAAATTATTTTTCATAAGCGCCCAGTTGCTGAAGCACACCTTGTGCAAAAAGCCATAAAAAGAACTCGGCTGGGAAGGGTCTACCACTCGTCGGAGAGATCACTCCTCAAAAACTCGATCATCCAAGTAAAATCAATTGGCTCGGGTTCTTCATCCACACTCGGAATCTCAAATGAGTCATTGATCACAATTGGAGTGAAGGTTAAAATATCCCTACGCACGTACACACATCTATATCTCGGGGAAGCAGAATCACGCACCTCCGCACTCAAGTTGAAGTATAATTTGTACATAACAGCTTGCTCAAAAGGCACACCATCATCAATGGTGAGCATAAGCTGCCAGATCTCAAAGAATTTGTCAAGATTATATGTCTGAAATGTCGGCGCATATCGACACTTCTCCTTAATCAGAGATCGGCCAACAAACATCGTATGTCTATCATGAGCAGCCGAAGTACAGAAAGTATTGTTAAATGCAATACCCAACTCATAGTCTGCACTAGATGTGGGTGTAGATGTAATCGCATCATCAACAGCATCAGGGAACACAATTGTGGCAGCATCGTCGACCTCATCCCCAAAAATAGAATTGACCAGATCAACATCCGTGTATTTGTCGATTGATTCGTCAGTAGGCATGCGTGAGCTAGAATTTTCCCTAGGTGAAAGGTTCTCGTTACTTGAGATGTCAGGGATCAATTTGGCCGAAAGACACGGAGGTCTAACAATAATGCCCTTCCCTTTTTGGAGACACCAAAGAGCATGGCCAACGAGCTCCATATCATTATAGAGGGAATCAAAAACTTGCGGGAGGAGGAACGAGTCCGTCTTGCCACAAAGAATTGTGAGGTATTCGAATCCAAATCAGAGACCTCCATAGGCAAATGAGACTCAACCCCACCAACAGTAGCAGTTGAAGAGTCAATTTTGGTAGGGATGCCAGCAACATCAACAATCACATACTCAATTGCATCTGCAACTACATCTCCCCCTTTCTTCGAAGCCTTAATAGATTATTCTAAATTTTCTTATTTTGTTTCTTTTGGGTCTACTATTTCTTAGATCTCGATCCACCCTTATTAGACATGTCTAAAACAAAATCTGTAGAATCAAAGACTTCTGACCCATATACACGGAGGCATTTTGACTTGCGAGAATACGGCGTGTAATTAGGCTTTAGAGAATCACGGAAAGATCGAAGTTGGGCCGATTCTCGACATCTATTTCATTCCCTTGATCACCCGGTAACAGGTGCTGCATGTGGCTTAGATGGCTCGGTGACTGGAATAATAGCGATATTCGGGTCATGAGATGGCGTGTTGATCAAAGCAGGACGAGGTGTCGAGGAGGCCAGAGACTCAGATGGTGTGGTGAGCTTTTCTTCAATAGGCTGAGATGGTCATGCAACAGGCGGTGGAGTGGGTGCTGGAACAGAATTTGACAATATCTGGGTTTAGATGCTGCCCCAGATACCGTCACTTTCATCGGCACATTGGGCACCGCATCAGTTTGAGCAGGGACTGAATCAGCCATGGAAGCTTGTGCCTGAGGCGATGAAAGTTCAGGCGCGATGGATCTTGCAGCAGTTTCATCCAATGTAGGTGAAGAAGATGAACCGCTACTTGGACTTGCAAGAAGGGATTTGACACTTGAAAAGATCTTCTCCATGCTTTGAAAGTGGCTATTAACTAAAAGGTCACACTCAAGCATAAGTAAGAGAGAGAATAGCACAATTAATGCAAAAAAAAAAAAAAAAAAGAGTGTGTATGCGTGTGGATGATGTGAGGACACACACACACACACACATATATATATATATATATAAACCAACGTATATTAGGAGAAATCTAGCTAGACAATATCTCGAATATAGGGCTAACAAATTTAATATATGGCCAACGGGTTCCAGATCAAATTTTTTATATATATGAGTTATTCTTTGCTCCTATAGGGAATCTATGCTTTGTGATAATTTAATAATCTTTTGTTATATTAAAACATGTTGAGTTAAAGACATTTAGATGAAAAAAAATAGAAATCGCATATAAACAACATATGATACTTGAACTATAATTTGTAATACTTTAACTAACTATTGTAAGAAATGTACATATAAACAATAGAAATCATGCATTAGAAATTTGTAATACATTAACTATATTTTGTAATAATTTAACAACTTTTTTTGATACTTTAACAATATATATATATATAGGATTAGGTTCAAATAGATCTCACGTCAATATATGCGAACCTAGGAACCAATCCAGGCCGTAGATCTAATATTGCACAGTGCAATTATATGTCCAGGTTCATTGTGCTTTTTACACAGTACTGTAGTGCTAAAATCAGTCCAGTTTTTTTAATTTTAATTATATATATTTTTTTTACGTTTTAAAACATGCAATATGTATCTTAAATTGTAGATCTTGAGAATGTGGTTAATTTGATAAGTATTTCATTCAAAACGAATAAAATTTGAAAAAGTTATGGTTTGTTGAAAATTTGAGTTTAATTTTAAAATTTTGAATTTGCAGTTTATAGACGAAATTTGCAATGCTTTTTTATACAATCGTAGTGTTTTTTTTCTTAATCTATTGTGCTTTCCAAAGAACAATTTAGTGCTCTTTGTAAACGTTGATATATGTCCAAAATACCATTTTTAATTAATTAATGCATTTTTTTACATTATTACCATGCTGACATGTCATGATCTCAACCATCAAAATTATCCAATCTAATGGTCAAGATGAGTCCCTAGGTTCACATATAATGACGGGTTCTCATTTGAACCCAACCCTATATATATATATATATATATATATATATATATATATATATATATATATATATATATATATAGTTATAAGTAATATTTATAGTTATAAGTAATACCTGTTTGTAGAGTTTTAGTGGTGTTGAAATATATCAACGGGTTCATGGCTCGGTATTATCGGAAGTCGATTCGTTTGTAGGATTCAATGTGTTTCAAGTTTGGAAAATAAAAAGAAAATGAAAATAAAGCAAATAACCTATCTAAACTAAACTAAAAATTGAAATAGCAAGTTGTTCGGATGCCTCATCGTATGCCTCAAATAGAAAATGCAAAGCACTAATGAAAATAAGCAAGAAAATGCAATGTTTCACCAAGTACAAGCATGCAAGCACAAGGTACAATAATGCATAAAAACTCAAATAATGCAAATAAGTAAAAATCGAAAGCATGAATGGATAAAGCAATGAAAATAGAAGGGAAAATTTAAATCTTTTCGAAAAATAACAAACAACAAGCAATAGATCTAAGATTAAGTATGAAACAAAGCACAAAAATTTAATTCAAAATAAAGCATGTGTAAAACTCAAAATCAAGACGATCCAAAACCCGATCTATGATCTAGATGTGTCACTCATCTAGATTCCATAGCCAATTCTTAAGATCTAACATGAATTCAAGGTGCTAAGATAAAAAGCATGAAATGAAGAAAAATGCATGAAACATATGAAATTACGTGAAATTAAACGATCTAGGCCTCAATCTATGATCTAGTTGTGTCACTCAACTAGATTCCATGGATGATTCACAAGATCAAGCAACAATTCTAATAGCTAAGGCAAAAAGTATAAAACAAATGAAGAACAAAGCATGAAGTTTAAAGAAAGCTTACTAGAATTAAAGAGAGAATCCAAAAGTTTGATTGAAATTGCAAGGAATTAAAAATCCAAGGGAGTACTTGAATCCTTCTTGAGCTTACAAACCCAAGACAAAGCTTGAAATTAAATCTAGAGAGAGAAAATAATCTCAAACCCAAGTTTGGGTTGGGAGGAGGTGTTTTTACAAAATGAGAGTAAGGTTCTATTTATACAAGTTAATTAGGGATAAATTGGTCAATTATGCCATATGAGCTTGGATTTCCATGTTTTGACCAAGTTTGACCCAAAATGGTCAAAATAGACCATTTGGGTCGAATGGGCTCGGTATAGCTCGGGTGCTGGGCAAGATGGCACGGAGCTGAGCGAAAATGGTCGGCTGTTGTCGACAGCTCTCGGCAGGAGCGTGCGGGCATGGGCGGGCGTGGCCGGCAAGCGTCGGCAGCGCTCGACGCTGAGTCTCGGCAGGCGTGGGCAGGCGCTGTCGGACACTGGGTAACCCAGTGTCGTATCACGTACCCAGTGTCAGCCATAATATTTCAAATCGAGCCCCGATTCCGCTAAAACTCCACTCGTAAACCCATACTCGACCATATCCAGACTAGAATACTTCAAAATACCTAATTTAAATATAAAATTAATTAATTATGATTAAAATAACCATATTAAGTAGAGAATCAATAAGAAACAAGAAAAAAAACAAAGCGAGAAAACAAACGAAAAACCTAATAAAACTCGACTCAAAAACTACTAAAATTAACATAAGATCCTAATTAAAAATACGATAAAAATACCACAATTACATGCAAAACAATACCTTAAGTACATTTTGTAATACTCTGACAACCTTTAATGATACTTTGACAACCTACTGTAAAAAAATATATAGACGTAAAAAAATTAAATATAAATATAGACGAACTATATTTTGCAATACTATAATACTATAAATATATATATAGACATAAGTTAAATTAAATATAAATATAGACGAACTATGTTTTGTAATACTATAGTTACAGTAAACCTAAAGCTTGCTCAGAATAAATGAGTTAGAGAGAGAGAGACAGAGAAAAAACTCAAGGTTGATCGTGCATTACACTTTAATATGAATTGGATGGGAAAAGTTAATATATACAAAAGGAATGCATAAGAAAACAAACACAAAAATTAACATTGAGAAAACCATGAAAGCTAAATATGCATAGCTTTTTGCCCAAAGCAGCTAACAATAAATTATAAGCCATACAGAGTGTAAAAGTTTTATATACCTAAACTGAACTAAAACTCAAAAAATGATAGTGAACCTAATTTGTTGGCCCCACGCAATACATGTTTGATTCTGAAATTGGGAAGCGCCATTGCTAGTATACGGCCCAAGCACTCCCACTTTTCAGCCTCGTGTGGTCTCTCGCCTATTGGAGCAACCGAAAATCTACGTCTATCCTTTCGGCCAGTGAGATAGGAGTTGAGCTCGTTCGAGAGTTCCCGGTTGTCGGTTTCAAGTACTATTTGACAGTACCCTTTCGTAAACTCTATTTCGGATCCCTTCCTCAGTGGCCCAAAACTCGGCCAATGCCGAGTTCATCACGTATGTTGGGGATTTGGACTTTTAGGGAGTTATTTTTGGTAACTTTGGTCTAATATTCTAAGTATGGAAAGTTCATTATTTCAGAAACGAGTTTCATATTCTTAATCTACGTTGCGAGTAGATGAACGTGGTATATTTACTTTCATAAATCCGTGATGGGATGAGTGAGTAATCAATGTTCAAAGTTGGACATTTGATAAGTAAATGTGGAAGTTGAGGAGGTAGTGGGATTCCATTTGGGTATATGGAAAGTCCCGCAGTGGAAGAAAACTCATTTATGGATGACTTTATTAATTGAAGTGAAATGGGCATTGATTACAAGTTGAGTGGGGTTGGGAACCCCCACACACGCGCCACCACCCGCCCGGCTCGGCTCGGGCTCGGGCCCGTGGCCATTCTCGCATTTTTCGCGCACGTGGTTTTTGGTTCGTGGTTCGTATAGTTCTAGCTAGGCCTGGGCTTACCAGTTCCAGAATCTTCGAGTCTTTCTTGGAGAGAAAGATTAGGAGTCTAACTTGTATCAGGAATCCTAATTCCTGCGATTTTCCTTCCTAATATAAAGGCCCTCTCACAACTATAAATACCCCTCTCCTGCAGTGTATTTTAGCGTCCGAAAATCATAAGTATCTCATGTATTCCTTACCCGCCTCATGCATCATATAGACTTGCAATTAGGGTTTTGCTCAGTTGTCTGCCCAGTTCTCGTTCGCCAGGCTGCCTGGGTCGTCTGCTCCGCCCAACTCCGTTCGTCGTTGTATCTCGAGAGATTCATTGCTATCCAACCGTGAGCACGTAGTACGGGGCAATAAGAGTCTTAAGGAAAGAGTTCGCTCGCCTCGACATCTTTCTTATTTTCTGTTTTATATGTTCTTCTCTAATTGTTGTTTCTATTAGTTTGAATTTATCCCTATTGTTATCCCAAGTTTACTGTTGTAATCCCAATAACGTATTCGATCTCGCCGTAAAAGCCTGTCATGTACTGTCCCTACTCGTATTGGAAAACACCGTCGACCGCTGAGTAAAAGGTGAGACCCAAGCATTAGAACTACAGACCCAATAAAGTAAAATGCTAGCTAGTTTCGTCATTTTGGAAAAAGACAAATTCAAAAGGGTTATTTCCTAAGATTATACTAGCATGTGTCGGAAAAAAAAAATAAAAAAAAATAGGAACACAAAACAATGGCCCTCCATTTTCTTCAACAACGTCATCATTTATCTACAGCACCAACGTCATCATTTATCTACAACAAAAATAGCCGAAAACCAATCCCCCACCCCCACCCCACCCCAAAAAAAGTATCAATCCTGCCAATCATAACAACACTACACGTACACCATCCTGCCACCCATCTTCTTGAGGATTTCAATTGAAAAAGAGTTCCACCGGTGGCTGACGATCTCAGCCACATACCTTCTGATCACCCATATCTCATATCCAACAATAGTTGAAATTAAAACACAAGCACCATTTGCCAGAACTAATCCATGCCCCCAGAATTCATGTACCACCACCCCTCATCCCTCATCCCCCACCTTCTATTCATTCACGCCCTAACCATCATCTCCCACGAACACTCACCACTCCACTCCACACCATACCTGCACATAACACACATGACACCACAACATCACAAAAGTTCCGAGTACAGATGGAAAGTCATATATTTCTAAGAGCATAGCAAGAGCGTCTCCAATTACCACCACCCACAACTTCGAATGGGATGGGTGACAAGTATCACCTGAGCTAACAGTACTCCTAGCAGCGAACCTTGAGCAAGAACATCATCACATCATATTGCTCTCTTCTTCTATAGATCCGACACATATATGTAAGCACTCCTTGTTGTCACCGCAACACTGAAGCTTATGAATTTGAGAACTACAGATTAAAATCGAACTCTGATTTGGATTGCCCCCCTTTCGATAACTCCATCTCAGACCAACCATTAGCCCCTGCACAATCATGCTTGCTTTTTCCCAAGTTACCTACAAAATAATCCTAATATCAATCTATCGAACAGATTAAAAAATAGATACCTCAGTTAGCAGCATGAAATAATTTTGCCACCCAACTTGTATTTTGTTATTAAGAATATCATATTTTCTCATCTATGTTCATAATTTACCAAATTAATCAATTATATTCATAAATGTGTTTCAAACTTACAAGTATGAGACCTGTCTCGTACAAGTATTTGTCAATAATAAATAATATACATAATAATTATTAAAATAATAAATCTCAAATCTCTCCATGAATAATCAATATATTCATCGTGCAAAATGAAGTGAAGTAGAAATTGAAACATGAAGTCGTATCCACTTCCGGGGTAGGGCAAGACTTCCGGGGTAAGGTAGTTATCACTCCTCGAGACAATTTTGTGTAAATTTCATAGAGTGCCCCTCAGACGTGTTCTGGGCCTTTATGGTCCAGTGTGGAGTTGATATATGGATCATGAACTGGTTAAATATTTTAATTTAAAGTTGGATGTCATAAGCCAACTTCTTTTGGAAAGAGATGGGTTCTAAATTGTAACCTAGTCGCCGGCCCAACCCAAATGGGCCAGGTCACACAGAAAATAGTTGGGTTATGAGGAAAAAGCTCAAGCCCTTAAATCAACTTAGCCTAATTTCCAAAATCAAGATTATTTTTCAGCCTTGCGTTGCGTCTTTGAAAAATTAGTATATTTTATCTAAGATGGGTTTTAATTTTTGGTCCGTTGTCTGTGCTACACCGCTGATGGTGGGTCTTGTAAAAATCTCATTTTGCGAAAAACTCTTGCAATTAAAACAACTAATTGCAAATTAAATTATTTGCTGAAAATTGCATTGTGACAGGTATAGAATATTTTAATTAGTATCTCAGAAAAATAGATGAATAGTTTATATGCAAAATGTGATTTTTCACTATTCAATATTTTGCCGTAGCCCTATAATTACCGGACAAAATATGGTGATTATTGAACTCAAGCTTCCATATTTTGTACGCATTATAATGTCGAATCGACTTTTATAACATCTTCCCCTAAAATAAAATAAAATAAAATAAAATAAAAAAAGGACTTTTTAGCATCTTGAGTGGATTATCAATATCCAACTGACAAAGATATCTTGTCGCATTCTTATGATGGCTATCATATTTGGGCTCTTTTTTCCTCTGCTAGTGGTTCAACTATTGTTATGTACTTGGTGAAGAAGATGCCCCACAATATTATTATTATTATTATTATTATTAAAAATCGTTACCCTTTATATACGCTCTAGATATATTTCGATCATTACACAATAATATATAAATCACATCAACAAACTAAGTCGACTTAAATATTATAATCTATTTGATTAATTTTTGTCTAGACATCAAGTGTCCATCTAAGTCCAACTAAGCGTTAGTCCCCAAATCATAACTATAACTCCACTAGCGCTCAGTTTAGACAAACCATGCTTAACAGATTGGTAAAGATTTCAAATCGTAATTTGAGAATTATGTATATAATTGATTTTTGCACCAGCTTTGTTTTCAATGAAATTGGTCGATCTCATTTGCATATGTAGTCCCAATTTGTTACTATTGGAAATGTGTGGAGGTTAAGATGGTGATGTTTCATTGAGGGTTTTGGTTTGTTGGTTAGTCATTTGTCCACAAGAACAATGGTCCCCAACTTTAGGTTTCTTTCCTTGAATATAAATGTTAACTTGCATGCGCGTTTCTCTTCTTTTAATTCATTTTGGGCTAGTTTCTAAATCTATCCTTGAAGTTTGGTCAAATTATAACAATAATAATAATGTTTCTTTCAAAATTACAAAATACATATATAATATTAAAAACTCCCACTTGAAAATATTTTATTTTTTAAATAAATCATCTCCTCGTGGGTACAAATAGTAAAATAGAAACAAATTTGAAGGATTTATTATTATTTTAAGAGATAATTGTTTTTCCTTTTTTCATTTTGGACCAAGCATGAAAGGTACTTTTGTGATTGATCATTTAAGGTTGGAGACATATAATACCCACATGACGTATTCCTTTCGTACAAGTTACGTTAACTGTATTAATTTTTGTATTCAATAAAATCTTTTTTTTTCCTTTACTTATCTGAGTAAACCACCAAATTGAGTTCATTGTGCAAGAAACAGTATACGTGAATAATCAAATAGCAGATGGGCACACATACAAATGCACCATGACAAAGTTGAAAAATAACCTTTTGTACATATATAATATTTTATTAATGGTTAAATTCATAAAATGATAGAAGACCAATTATGGTTGCTTGCCTTTGCAGTAGTGAATAAGGTGGCTTGGTGCCATCCAAAAGTCACTTTTTTTTTTAGATAAATGTAATACAATGCCCATCATTCCAATCCAATCCAGTTTGTTACAAAAAGAATGTTACAATTAAATATATTACATAGTCAAAATCAGTTGAAAGCAAAATGACCTAAATAAGAAAATTTTATTTGAAACTATCCCATGGTATAAAATATATATGAGATAAATTTTTTTAAGCATAATATTTTTAAACTTAGTTTAATAGTTTTTATCCTTTTAAACGATACTTTTACATAAATAGAAAGATTTTATTTTCTTGTCAAAAAAAAGTAACATTTTGTGATACTGATTTAGCATGTTTTTTCCTACCTAACCCTCAACCCTCTAACCAACTTAGACCTTTTCATGGAGCAGTTGTATTTTACGTAATAGATGATCAAATTACATAACACATCACCTAATTTTACTTGGTGATAGATGTTTAACTTAAAAAAAAACTTTATGCTACACCAATTATTATTAATCAAGATAGAAATGTCAATTTTGATCATCATAATATTTACATGTATACAACAAAGATATGTTATATTAATTTTGACACATGGTATCACCTTTTAAATGTCAAATTCAAAATCAAACATATCTCATCTGCACACAGTAAGTCATTGATGATCCAGATGAATATCCTCTAGACATTCTAAATAAATCTTAAAGAGAAATAAATTTATGATGGATAAAAATGTTTGATTACCCAAAAAATCAAATAACAAATGCAAAAGAGAAATGAAGTGGGCTGGGATGAAGATGGGCCCATCATTTCCCACTACACTGATTGATAGGTGTGAGCAGAATCAAGTCACCGGGCCTCACCCACCAAGATATATCATCATATCATTATCCAAGTTAAGTATAAAATACTAATAAACTAGCGTAATACCATATAGGGTTGGGTTCAACCCGTCATTACATGTGAACCTAGGAACTCATCTTAACCATTAGATTAGATTGGATAATTTTGATGGTTGAGATCATAACATGTCAGCATGGTAATAATGTAAAAAAATGCATTAATTAATTAAAAATGGTATTTTGGACATATATCAACGTTTACAAAAAGCACTACATTGTTCTTTGGAAAGCACAATTAAGAAAAAAAAAACACTACGATTGTATACAAAAAGCACGCAAATTTCGTCTATAAACTGCAAATTCAAAATTTTGAAATGAAACTCAAATCTTCAACAAACCATAACTTTTTCAAATTTTATTCGTTTTGAATGAAATATATATCAAATTAATCACATTCTCAAGATCTACAATTTAAGATACATATTGCATATTTTAAAACGTAAAAAATATATATATATATAATTAAATTAAAAAAATGGACTGATTTGACAGCTACAGTACTGTGTAAAAAGTACAATGAACCTGGACATATAATTGCACTGTGCAATATTAGATCTAAGGCCAGGATTAGTTCCTAGGTTCACATATAATGACGGGGTTCTCATTTGAACCCAATCCATACCATATAACATATATATATATATATATATATATATATATATATATATATATATATATATATATATTACAATATTGAGTGTATTAAAAATACATAAATTGTAAAAATTAATAAATAATAAAAAATAAAAAATATTATTTAATTTACCCATTGTAATATTTTTTTTATAAAATAAATTATTAACTCTATTTACATATCTATTGTCTTTGTCATAATAAAGTGTTTTCAATCATTTTCTACTTTTACTCTTGATATTGAAGCATAAAGCTGATAATTTCTAGGAATTGGTGATATAGACGAAATTGAGTATTTATCTGTCGTACTAATAAAAAATATTTTTAATACTACACCAAGTAATATTTCAAAAAGAAATATTTTATTTTGAAAAATAAAAATAAATAGAGAAGTATATAGACTTTTTTCTAAAAATATATATGAAAGATATTAATAAAAAATAATGATGAGGATATATTATATTTGATAAAAAAAATATACATTAAATTATATTCAAAATAAAGTCATATTTTGCAAATAATAAAGAAAATTCTACATATTTCAAATAAGTTAAAAAAGAACAAAGTTGAAAACATAGAGCATCTCGTAATATCATATCAGAATACAATTTGAGATCCATTGAAATAATCCCAAAAATCTCAAATATTCTGCATTTTCATCTTATAATAAATATTAATAAATCAAATAATAAATGCTCCACCTTCAAAATTATGTAGCTAATCTGTGAAACAAGAAATACGTGATAAGAATTTAAATAAGCACTATAATCTGGTGTAAGGTATAATTGGGACAAATGCATGACGAAGAATTTAAAAAAATTGAATTACATACCATTATGAATTCTAAAATTAAAGATCAGTTTTATTTGAATTATTATTTATGGTCTATTGAATAAACTATAAATCACACACAACAATCATGCCTTTTCAAAATTTTAGAAAATCTCGTAAAAACAAAAAACCACATGCAAAAAATAATTTATATAAAAAAATTGGAAGTTTATTTCATTTATAATTCATGACTAATAAATAAAATACAAATAATAAGGAAGAGTACCATTTGCCTCTGCGAAAGGTTGAACAATCATTACAACTCATTTTCGATAGCTTATAAAAACTCCACTTGACATCCCAGTTCAATCATACACACAAATCGATCATGAATTAAGAATTATAATTAGAAATCAAAATTAAAGTTCATATGTCAAATCGGGGACATTTAAGAATGAAGAGAAGAATGATAAATAAATATTTTTAAGAAGATAAACAAAATAGATATTAGTATAGGTAAAAACCAGTGTTTTAAAACGCGTATCACGCAAAGCGCTTTACCTTTTGATCCCAACACCGCTTAGTATACGTATAAATAACGTTCTATATTGCGTGAGCGACTTAAACACGTTATTTTAATATTAAAAATAATTATATATTTTTTGTGAGTTATTTTTAATATAAAATAATAATTTTTCTCTCGAATATAACTTAATATGTAATCTCAACAAATAAAGTATAAAGATATCAGTCAAAAATTACAATTTATAAAATACAATAGAAAATAAAAATTAATATAGAAACTTATGATAATATATAATAAAATATTAAAATTTTGTAAAAATATCTAGAAACAAATTGACAAATTGATCAATATTGCTAGATCAAATAATATAAATGAATAAAAGTATCAAAGAATTAGTTAATAGGTGGATGGGTTCTATTTATATGGGAAATAAAATTATTTTATATTTATATGGAAACATCGATAAATAACATCTTGTGAAAAAGTGAGATAAATTGAGACAAGTTAAAACTTTAAATAATTAAAAATTTAAATAATAGGAGAGAGAAAGTGAGATAAATTGAGACAAGTTAAAATTTTAAATAAATAAAAATTTAAATAATAGGAGAGAGAAAGTACGAGACGGCAAGTTAAAAGTTTAAATAAATACAAATTATGATAAATACAATAGGAGAGAAAACGGCAAGAAAAATATGAGAAAACATAGTATGTGATAAATAAATATTGAGAGCCAGCGTGAATTGTAGGTGTACACTATAACATGTGATTGCTCAGGAAGAAAACTCAATTTAATTATATAAGATAAAAAAAATTGATAATTATATTAAAAAAAGTAAGCCGATAAAATGGAATAAAAAAAGAAGAAGAAAGAGAGATGAAAACGCATTATTATTATAGAAATAAAGATGAGAAAAAATAGGAAAAATGAGAAAAAATAAAACAAACGTAGAGAGAAAAAGAAATCATGTAGAGAAAAAAAAGAAAAAAAAAGAAAAAAATCACAAGACACAGAAATAAAAGTAAAATCAGCAAGATACTTAAATAGTAATATAGGGTGGATTGGTCTTCCATGCTAGCACTGTTCAGTCGAGTTTGTCGTGAAAATCGAGACATGATTAATGCAATTTAAATTAAGGGTGTGCAACCGGTCCGGATCGGACCGGTAGACCGGAATTTTTAAAAACTTGGACCGAAAATCGGATCAGACCGGAATTTACGTTCTCGATCCGGACCGGTAGACCGAAATTTTAGAAACTCTTGGACCGGACCGGGATCGGAAACTCCGATTCGGTCCGATCAAAACCGGTTTTGGACCGATTATTTTAATTTTTTTTTTTTTTTGGAAAACCGGTCCAATTCCGTCCGAACCGGAAAATTACGGGTTGGATCGGATCAGATCGGAACCCAAAACCCCCCATTTTTATGGATTGTAGACCGATTCGGTCCTAATTTAAATGACATAATTTGTCGACTATTGCCCCAATTTCAAAAGTTTATGCACTACCGATCGTTGTATCTTGATATATACATTACATTATATATAGCTTATACATCAGTATAGAAACACAATAAATATAAAGAAAATTACTATTTACTATATTTCAATTTTTTTTATAATCCACCAATTCCTTTTATTTTTCATTTAGGTTAAATATTTATCGTATACTCATAAAATTTGTGATAAATCGACTATAATACCCCTAATCTAATGATGTATATTAGTTTCATCTTCATAAATATCAATTCCAATTCAAGTCTCTCATATATCTGAACAAATACATTGAATAGCAAGTAATATAATATTCTACGACATCCAGCACCACAAATTAAATACTACCCGACACAATAAACTAACATGGAATTCAAGTTAACTAGTATGGAGTTAAATTATAATGAATAACACCATAGTATAGCAGGGTACGACCAATAACGCGATACACATTACACAGCTTGATCCACTGGCAAGAAATTAATAAAAAAATGCATGAAAGGTGAGGGAGTGGTTTGTATTTAAATTTATTTTCGTTACTGCGTAAAGCAATATCATCACAGGACGCCTACTTTTGATAGGGATTTCAGTCTGTCCCCCCAACTCTCCATCTCTACCTACCCCTAACCACTATAAGTTTTTATATCATTTATTGAATTAAAATCACACCACAAAAAACATGCACGCATCATAATGCTTAAATGTGCTCATCGGAATCTAACAAGCTTCGATTAATCTAATCCATACCATGATCTTGGAATTCCGAACTGTATTTAATTTGAGGAAACATAAACAATGATCAGTTCAGTACTGATTATCCATGAAAAAGGGGGTTTGGTGGGCCATGGCATTGGTGCATCACCAAGTGCCCAAAATAACTAAGAAACCTCGAAGAATTATCGGCCCTAATAATTTGTTGAATTGTTTTTTTTATATTAAAAATAAAAAATTATCAGAATAATTAAACAATCAAGTGTATTTTGTGTAGCGCGTAATTAAATAGTAAAAGAATTAAAATTATAAACACAAAATTCTAAAACTTTTAACTACAAGAAATCAATTAGCACTATTCTTCCAAAAGTTAAGAATCACAATCTTCAAATTTTTGCCTTGACAGATTGTTGTTGATTGAATAAAAATTCAAATCTCAACTCTGATATTTTCTTTTATATATATATATATATACACACTTTAATAAGAAGAGAAGATAAAATCTAAAATTTCTAATAATCATTAATTTGCAACATACGGAATTTTATACTAGGAGAAAACTAATTATAACCTAAACTAATTCTAATAATATAAAAGATAAATAGCAAGTAAGATGAGTATGAAATATTTCATATTTAATTAATAACAAATATATTTGGTAAGAAAGTCAAAATAGTATTTAAACAAAATAAGGCTCCTAACAACTTATTAATCATATACGTATCAAACAACATACAGAATAAATACCTAGATAAAATAAACTCAAAGGGAAATAAAAGTCTTAGGACAAATTGTACGGATTTTTGTACTACGATATATTAGTTTTTATATTTAAAAGTATTGACTTTTCATAAATTCCTAAACCGTGTTATGATGTATTGGTTTTTGTACCATAATGTATCGTTAATATGATAAATTGAGTTTTTACTATAATATATTAATTTTTATAATATAATGTATTAGCATGCAATTTTTGTCCGATAGATAATCTGTTAGTTCGTCATGAGAAAAGATTGTTACACGAGTTTTAGTAATTTCATATATCAAACAATATATTAGACCAATCCTTTTTTAACTCAAGTTAAATATTCTCTTCAATACTATTCCATTTTTGCTTATTTGATGACCAAGATCAAAATTATGTCTGACCACGTGTGGGGGATAGCAACCTGTCTCTCTAGTATTGGAGCAGTCCCTCACGATAACTAACAGATTCGTATTAATATAATTATTTAGTTTTATATATAAAAATATTATTTTTACATTAAAAAAAAAACATATTAATCAAGTATTTAAATAAATTACATATTATACTCCATCCATCCCACAAATATAGTCCATTACAAAGATAGTTCAGTTACCATATTTAACATATTATTAAATTTTCATTTACACACATACCCTTAATTAATATTTTTGAAATACTACTTTTCTACCTCGTAAATTGAAAATTGATGATTACAATGCAAAATTTTACTATTTCAATAACAAATATACTAATTTCAACACTGATTTTTATGAATATTAATTAGCATTAATAAATTTAAGAAGGGTAAAATTAGAAAACACTAACTAAATTAATGACTTAGTATTAATTGAAAAAATAGAAGAAAAATAGTGAATTAGTCAAAATATAATGTTAGAAAAGTATTAAAGTAGGTAAATATATAAAAAGTAAAAATACTAAATTAGTTGTTAATTAAGGGGTATTTGAACAAAAAATTTTTTTGACGAAGTGTTTGGACCAATCCATGATATAAGTTGTCTTGGATTTAACTTTTCCCCAAACGTAAAGTCCAACTTTATTTATTTTTATTTATTATTATTCCTTTTTGGGTTTGACATGTAAAAGATAATTAAAAAAATTACCCACAAAGTTGACCTTAATCCAATTATAAAAAGACCACTTATCCTTAAAATTATAAATACTCTCATGTTAGTTGAAACATAAATAAACATAATATTAAAAGATAAACTAGATCTTTTTATAATTAGCTAAACGTTAGGGGTTATTTTTATAATTAACCCTCCATCTTTAAACCAACCCCACTGCACCAATCTTTTATTATTTTTTCTTACAGCTCCATTTTCTAATTCCCTCACATACAAAACACGCAGAACACACACTGTTTCTCGAATCAAAATTCAACTGGAAATCTTAAAGCCCAACCAAGATCACCTATGATGAGTTTGTGAGATGGCGGCAATGGAGGTGGCAACCCAGTTGAACGGCGCCGTATGGGACAGTATCTTGGGGCATACGAAAATGGCCCAAGAAAAGGGCAGCGACCCAATGTTGTGGTCAATCCAAGTTTCTTCAAACTTGAGCTCTGTTGGAATCACTTTACCGTCTCTTGAGCTGGCCAATCACTTAGTCTCACACATTTGCTGGGAAAACAATGTGCCCATTGCTTGGAAGTTCTTGGAAAAAGCTCTGGTTCTCAAAATTGTGCCACCCTTTCTTGTTCTTGGCTTGCTCTCAACAAGGTCCTTTTTTTTTCCTAAACATTTTTATTTATTTATTTATTCTGGTTTGTGTGTGGTTTTTGTAGGTTTTTGATATTTTGGTGTTTTTTGGCCAAATTCCAAATCTTTACTGTTGCTTTTTGTGGTATTGCTTAATTTGGTTGATACACCTTTTTTCTTTTATGTTCTTAAATTTGTTTATACTCTTTTTTTATTTGGAAAAAAAAAAAGATTATGAAGTTTGATCTCATGGGATTGGTTCAAATTATGAAGTTGTTTGCTCTGGTTATTAAACGGTTGAGTTGTTGTGATTAGTTACTTTTAAAAGAATAAAAAATAAATCAATGAAGGCTTTGATTACTGGGACTGGTTCAGAATTTTCGATCTTTATGTTGTAGTTGGTGATTAGTGGTTGAGTTGTGCTGATTAGTTGCATTTTGCTATTCTCGATTGATTGTTTAATTACGGCGTGTGATTGATTGATTCCTTGTTACTTTTCTGGAATGTGGCATCAAATCTGATAAATATTTCGATGTCTTAAGTTTATGTTTATGGCTTGTCGCATTTCGTTCAGTTCAATGTTTTGTTTACCTGTGACACAGGGTAATTCCATATCGTCGTTCTTGCCCAGCAGCATTTAGACTTTATATGGAGCTCCTTAAGCGACACGCTTTCTCGCTCAAAGAGTCAACAAATTTGCCAAACTATCTGCAGTGAGTATCTAATGTTCATTGTCAATTTTCGTTTCTTTTCTTAATTTTTTATTTTTGAATTTTCTACCTCCGCGTTTAGACTTCTTGCTCTGCTATTTTCTTTTTTTTTAAATTTTGATATAATGCATGCGAGTTTCGGCTTTTTTTTTTTTTTTTTTTTTTAAATTTCTGATATCCTCAAATCATGCAAACTCGTAATTTGATCCAAATTCATGGTATATCAGTTAACCAATTGTCTTTGCGCAGGACCATGCATGCTTTAGACAAAGTTCTTCAATTATCTCATACGTTCGGCTTGCAAGCAAACGAAACTGGCGCACAATTGGTTCTGTTTATCTTTTCTATCGTTTGGAAGTTGGTTGATGCAGCATTAGACGACGAAGGGCTACTTGAACTTACCGAGACTGACCCTAAATGGCCCGTTGAACCTCCAGAAATGGATATCGATGGCCATAATACGTACGAAGAAAAGAGAAAAGAATATAGCAAGCGATTGCAGACGATTAATACCGTCATGGCCATTGAGTTAATTGGCCAATTTTTGCAGAGCAAAATTACATCCAGGATTCTTTACTTGGCACGCCAAAACATGTAAATCATTTTCCATTATTATTATTTATTTTATATTTACATTTGATGAACGGCAAGTTTTTCTGTCAGGCGCGCACACTGGGAAAGCTTTATCCAGCGAATGCAACTGCTTGTAGATAATTCATCGGCTTTGAGAAGCTCGAAATCTATCACACCGGAAATGTTACTGCAGTTAGTATCAGATACTCATAAAATTAAGTCTCGGCATTTCCAAGCGAGTTTTCCTCATGAGATCCATTCGGCGGTGCAATCGAGACCGCTTGTTAATTCTGCCGGTCTCTGTCTCGGGACGAGCCGGTCGGCACTTTGGCTCCCTCTAGACATGCTTCTAGAAGATGCAATGGATGGTTCACAAGTCAATGCAACAAGCGCCGTAGAAATTATTACTGGTATCAAGAAGTTTTCTTTTTCCCCCAGAAATTAAAAAGTAAAAATGTGTTGTTATTATTAATGGGCTTAGAGGTTGTAATTTTGTAATTTTATTTTTGCAGGTTTAGTTAAGTCACTTCAAGCAATCAATGCCGCATCTTGGCATGAGACTTTTCTGGGACTTTGGATGGCTGCTCTACGCCTTGTTCAGAGAGTGAGTATAAGCATTTGGATACTTATTCTTAGGGCTTCAACATATTTGGATAGTTTGTAGGGATAATTACAAATACTGCCCTTGATGTTTTGCTAAATTACCCAAAATCAGTATTCAGAATCTGCATGGCTATCAGAGCTTGCTAACCCCGCCTCAGTCAGTTATTCCGGCTGCTAATCAGGCTGCAACTAAAGCGATGATGTTTGTATCTGGCATCAGTGTCGGTACGGCGTATTTCGAGTGCATCAGCGCGATGGATATGCCGATTAACTGCTGTAAGTTATATATTTTCTTTTATCTTGTGGAGGATTAAGGCGTTTTTGGCTGCATGTTCGATATTACATCAAGATTTCAAAAATACCCCAGAGGTTTGTTTCAGTGTTAAAATTATATATTTTTATAAATGTGAAGGGGAGTTTGAAGTAAATGTAAGGCAAAATAAAATCCCAGGGGTATTTTTTTTTTTTTTTTTTTTAATTTTCAAAGTTTTTTTTTTTTTTTTTTTTTTGTAATTAGGTTAAACCTCAAGGGTACTTTTTGTAATTCTTGCTTGAGTTCATATATGATTTATTATTCCTTCCCTAATTTATCTGGATGTGATTTTTTTGAATTTGCAAAGGCCCTTTACATCATAAAGTATAGGTATAATTACACACACACAAAAAAAAAAAAAAAAAAAAAAACC
>BMAC01000076.1:32920-54091 GCA_014905375.1 Phtheirospermum japonicum
AAAAAAAAAAAAAAACCAAGCTAATTTTGAAAATTACGAAAACTACCATCGAGGTTATACCCGTTTATTACATTTGCACCTGACGTCAATGGAGCTAATGGAAAATTGATGACACCATTCAATTTTTTGTTACAATTACATCCTTAATTTTTTAGATATTACAAATTACCCCCAAAATTCCGTCCTACATTTTTACATTTACATCCTTCAATAAGTAATACAAAAGCCAAACGCTTAAGTTTGATTCAGTGTTAAAATTAATGGTCTAATTGCAATGTTTTTATAAATGTGAATGGGCGTTTGGAAATATTTTCTTGCTTTTGAAGGGGTGAATGTATGACAAATAAAATCTCAGTTTCTTTTTTGTAATATTGAAAGTTAGCTGGGGTTTATTGTAATTAGGTCAAACCTTAAGGATACTTTTTGTAATTAACCATAAATTATAGTTATGGAAAATTCTACAATACATTCACTTTACCATACCCCATGTATTTAAAGCCATTGATCTATTCCACTACATAAAAACTGAAATGATCTAACGGTTAGAATTACATGGGGAATGGTACCGTTCAAGGTACCGTAGAACTTCCCGTTAGTTATCCGCTCCAAGATATCAGTTGGTCCATAAGCAGTTTTTTTTTTCCATCATATACTTTTGCTTTCCTAATTAATCTCGGTTTTAATTTGCAGCTGGTAGCCTACATCATCTAATCGTCGAGGCATGCATAGCTAGAAATCTTTTGGACACATCGGCTTATTTCTGGCCAGGTTACGTAAACGGTCGTATAAACCAACTACCCCACAATGTCCCCAGCCAAGTCCCCGGATGGTCGTCGTTTATGAAAGGGTCGTCTCTCACTCCAGCGATGATCAATGCTTTAGCCACTGCTCCTGCTTCAAGGTATGCATGCATTTAAACATTCTGTATTTTATTTTATTTTTTCCTTTCTTTAAGCATTTTCTTGATGATATTTTCCAAGATGACAAATTATTGGTTAATAAAACGGAAGCTTTGCAGAGATTGAGAAAGTCTTTGAGATTGCAGTCAAAGGATCGAGCGACGAAAGGATAGCTGCTGCTACTATTCTTTGTGGGGCCTCCTTGATTCGTGGATGGAATATACAGGTATCTGTTCTCTCTCTCTCTCTCTCTCTCTCTCTCTCTCTCTCTCTCTCTCTCTCTCTCTCTCTCTCTCTCTCTTTTAAATTTATAAAACCAGTTTTCTAACTTTTATAACTCTTGATTGTGCAGGAACACACTGTTTATTTCATAACTAGATTGCTATCTCCACCAGTTCCGGTTGATTATTCTGATGACGAAAGCCACTTGATAAGCTATGCTCCGATGCTCAATGTCCTCCTTGTGGGCGTTGCACCGTTTGACTGCGTCCAGATTTTCTCCCTCCACGGTGTGGTATGTTTTAATTTTTAAATTATATTTCTTCTATAAAGAAAAAATAGAAATTAGCTTCATGTTTTATCTTTGTTCTTGCATAAATGGTGGTACCTTCAAATATTGCCATGAAACGTAGTTCGTTTTGCGAATCAGTCCTGATTTCCAATTCTACTGTACAAAACACATTAGAGCGTGAAATGCTTTAGATTCACAAATTTTCACTGGCAATTTTTCTTTTGGCAAAAACTCGTGTCAGACTGCCTGACTGAATGTATTCTGTCAGACCAAGCCCAAATTTCAGGGTTTTTTTAAAGGTTTTCTTAGGTTTTTTAGTTTTTCATGTTATTTTTTTTTTTCCAGTTTCTGGATGATTTTTTTGTTTTTTGTAAAGTTTTCTATTTATTTTTAAATTTTTTTAGAGTGTTCTTTTTAAGATTTACTTTGTGAATTACGAAAACCACCCTTGTCACATTTTGACCCAACCATTAGTTGACTGGCATCATCAAATATTTGACACCCCTCAACTTTTTAAATATTACAAATCCAAACCTCAAGGGTAGTTTTTGTAATTAACACTTGAATTTATAGAAAATGGTCTAAACGTGCAGCCATAGTTTTTTTTTCATATTATTTTTTTTCCAGTTTCTGGGTTCTTTTTTGTTTTTTGTAGAGTTTTCTATTTATTTTTTAAAAATTTTTAGAGTGTTCTTTTTAAGATTTACTTTGTGAATTACGCAAACCACCTTGTCACATTTTGACCCAACCATTAGTTGACTGGTATCATCAAATATTTAACAATTACACCCCTCAACTTTTTAAATATTACAAATAGCCACAACTTTTCGTTTGACTATTTGTAATATTTTAGAAAAATTGAGGAATGTAAATGTAAAATGCAAGATGAAAAGTTGCGGTTATTTGTGATATTTAAAATTTTCGATGGATATAATTGTGAAAATATTTAATGATGCAACAACAATGGTGGTTTTGTAATTTTCAAACCCTTTTTTATTTGGCCAAACCTCAAGGGTAGTTTTTGTAATTAACGTTTGAATTTATAGAAAATGGTCTAAACGAGCAGCAGTAGTTTTTTTTAGAGTGCCTTTTTTTTTAGTTTCCCTTTTTTTTTAAGATTTATTTTGAAAATTATGAAATCCACCCTTGTCACATTTTGGCCCAATCATTAGTTGATCTGATGGAAATATCAATTACACCCCTCTAATTTTTAATATATTACGAATAGCCACAACTTTTCGTGTGACTATTTGTAATATTATAGAAAAATTGAGGGATGTAAATTTAAAATGCATGACGAAAAGTTGCGGTTACGTGTGATATTTAGAAAAGTCGAGGTATATAATTGTAAGACTATTTAATGATGCAACAATGGTGTTTTTTTTTTGTAATTTTTAAAGTTGCCTTTTTTTTTTTTTTTTTTTTAATAATTTGGCCAATCCTCAGGGGCTTTTTTTTTTTTTTTTATAATTATTGCTTGAATTTACGGAAAATGGTCTAAATGTGCATCCATGAAATTTCTACAAGAAAATCACCATAACCTTACAGAAAATATTATCCTCTGACAGGTCCCCGAGCTTGCTGCTTCGTTAATGACGATATGCGAGGTATTCGGTTCATGCGCCCCCAACATCTCATGGACCCAGCCCACCGGCGAAGAAATCTCGGCCCACGTCGTGTTCACAAACGCATTCACCCTTCTCCTAAAGCTCTGGAGGTTTAATCACCCGCCCCTCGAGTACGGGGTTGGGGATGTACCCCCGGTCGGGTCCCAGCTCACTCCCGAATACCTCCTCCTCGTCCGAAACTCCCACTTACTATCTTCATCCGGACAACAACAGCTCAAGGACCCGAATCGCAGGCGCCTCGCTCAGGTGGCGAGCTCCTCGTCGTGTGGGCCCATATTCGTCGACTCGTTTCCCAAGCTCAAGGTGTGGTACAGACAACATCTAGCGTGTATAGCTTCGCCACTCACGGGTCTTGTTAACGGGACTTTGGTCCATTGTACTGTGGACACGTTGCTTAATATGATGTTTAGGAAAATAAACAGAGGGAACCCGTCTGGGACGACGGTTACGTCAAGCAGTAGTAGCTCGTCGGGTGACGATGGGTATTTGAGGCCTAAATTGCCGGCTTGGGATATTCTTGAGGCTGTGCCTTTCGTGGCTGATGCTGCTTTGACCGCATGCGCGCATGGGAGATTATCGCCTCGTGAGCTCTGCACAGGTTGGTTTTTGATGTGCTTTTGGAACTTGTGAGTTCTTGAGTAAGGATAATTAGAAATGGCACCTTTGAGGTTTGTCCTAATTACAATATAAAAAGTGCCGGGCCAACTTTCAAAATTACAAAAATATCCCTGAGGTTTGATTTGGTGTTAAAATTAAGATGATAACTGTAATATTTTTATAAATGTGAGGGTTGGGTTGGGGTGGGGTTGGGGATTAAAGTTTTTTGCTTATAAAGGGGTAAATGTAAGTGAAAAATAAATCTCAAGATTTTTTTTTAATTAGGTCAAACCACTTTGGGGATTATTTTTTGTAAACCCTTTTTGTACTATAAATTTTATTATTAATTACAAAAGGTGTAATTGAGGCTTCGTCTAGTCACAAAAATAAAACAGAGTTTTCTTTAAAAAAAAAAAACACTTTACAATTGCTTTATTTACAAAAGGTATCCTTAAGGGTTGGCCTAACCACACACAAAAATAAAAACTTTCAAAGATACAAAAATACCCCTGAGGTTTGCTTCCGTGTTAAAATTAAGGTGGTAACTGTAATATATTTTATAAATGTGAAGTGGGATTTTGGAATGTTTTTTGCTTATAAAGGGGGTAAATGTTAGACAAAATAAAATCCCAGGGGTATATTTTTAAGGGTTAATTATTTTTTGTTCCCCAAACTATTGCCTTTTTCACAATTTACCACACAAACTATTATTTGTGACAAACCGCCATACAAACTATGCGCGATTTGCAATTTGCCCGCTAAACCAGATTTTTTTGTTAATTTGTGACCAAAACCGGATGATGTGGCACAACCGGATTGTGCCACATCATCCGGTTTTGATTACAAACCACAAACATCCCGGTCCAGGGGGCAAATTGCAAATCGCGCATAGTTTGTACGGCGGTTTGTCACAATAATAGTTTGTATGGTAAACTGTGAAAAACGCAATAGTTTGGGGGGCAAAAAATAATTACCCCTATTTTTAATGTTGGAAGTTAGCTGGATATTTTGTAATTAGGTCAACCTCAAGGGTACTTTTTGTAATTAACCCTAAATCAAAATGGTATATTACAAAAGCTAACCTTAACAAAAAAACCCAGCTATTCTTTGAAAATTACAAATATCTCTTTAAGGTAATATAAGCACCTCCTTGAGGTTTGTATTTGCTCAACAAAGGCCCCACACATTGAGCTGTATTTGTAAAGTAGAAACAAATATTAAGGGAATATTCAAAAGTTTGATTTTTTTTTTTTTTTAAATAGTTTGAACATCGAATGTTATTAACCCTAAATATTGTATATTTGATATCATTCAGCTTAGAGTAAATCTTGAGAGGTTTGTTGCTATATGAAAATAAAAAGAAAAGGGTTTAGTATATTATAATATGAACTTTAATTAATCTGTGATTTTAAGTTCTAAAATATTCTTACGTACATTTTAGTTTAATGCTTGATGACATTGTTGTGCGACAGGGCTGAAAGATTTAGCTGATTATCTTCCGGCAACTTTGGCGACCATTGTCAGTTACTTCTCAGCTGAAGTGACTCGTGGAGTATGGAAATCTGTTTATATGAACGGAACGGATTGGCCGAGTCCGGCTGCTAATCTCTCATATGTTGAGGAGCAGATAAAGAAAATTTTAGCTGCCACAGGTGTCGATGTCCCAAGTCTTGCTGCAGGTTTGCTTCTAATACGACATAATCCATCTCCAAAAAAAAAAAAAAAAAAAAAATCAGTTCATCCATGTTTTTTGAAGTCTTTAGATGTTAGTATGATTACGATAAATCAGATAACTCTCGAGAACAGCAGCGGGCATTGGGAAAATTTAGCGAGTCAAACTGACTGATCTAATATATAATACCACAACTAACTTTCAAAATAATATATAATACCCATGAGATTTGATTTAGTGTAAAATTAAGGGGCTAAATATACTCCATCTGGTTCTATTTATATGACGTTTTAGCTTCTAAAATTTGTTTCAATTAAAGGTCGTTTTAGTTAAAATTTTTGTTTTATCATCAAAATATGGTTCTTTTTTTTAGAAAATTCATCAAAGGACTTATCTGTTGGTTCATTTTTTTTAGAATATTCATAAAAAATATGGTTCATTTATTTTTTTAGAATATTCATCAAAAGACTTATAAATTAACTGAATTCGTAGTTGAGATAAAATCCTCTTCTCGTAGTTGGGTTATTATTTTTATTTACACTGTGCTTAAAAAAATTTATTTTTAGTTTGTCTCAAACAAGCTCCAAATTTGAAATTTTGGAAGATTGTTATTTGTGCTTGGAGATGAAAAGTTGAAATTTTGGAAGATTGTTATTTGTGCTTGGAGATGAAAAGTTTGGGATGTATTTTTTTTTTTTAAGAAAAATGAAATTCACGAGTGACTGGAGAGATAACACAATATTAATATCGGGGCGGCAAAATTTGTGAGGTGTGAGGAGAGAGAAACGCAGTATTAATATGGACAACTTAGTCTTTTATATACATTTCTTAATATGTGTGTTTTAATCCTAAACGATTTATATATTGAAACGGAGGGAGTATTATTTTATAAATGTGAAGGGGGTGTTTGAAATATTTTTTGCTTATGAAAGGGTAAATGTAAGACAAAATAAAATCTCAGGGGTGTTTGGTAATTTGAAAGTTAGGTGGGCTTTCTTTGTAATTAGGTCATACCTCAAGGTTACTTTTCGTAATTAACCCTTTTTGTACTGCAAGTTTTAGTGTTATTTACAAAAATTATAGTTGGGGTCTCGTCTAGTCACAAAAATAAAACCCATTACTTGACGGCAGGAACGATGCAGTGATATGTTTCTTTCAAAATTACGAGAAGCCCCTGACATTTGTTAAATTTAGAAATTGCACCTTGAAGACCTTAAGGGAGTGTTTGTAACTCTTCAAGGGTGTATTTGTACTTTCGAAAGATAACTCAATTTTTTTGTCGTAATCAGGCTACACCTCAAGGGTATTTTCGTAATTAATACATATCCAGCTTTTCCACCCTCAACCCTAATTAATAATATCTCGCGAAACTCATGCAGCAGCAAGCTCCCCAGCCGCACTCCCATTGCCCCTAGCCGCATTCGTCAGCCTCACCATAACCTACAAGCTCGACAAGGCCTCCCAGCGTTTTCTCGACCTCGCGGGCCCCGCCTTGGAATCCCTCGCCGCGGGCTGCCCCTGGCCATGCATGCCGATCGTGGCCTCGTTATGGACCCAAAAGGTGAAACGCTGGAGCGACTTTCTCGTCTTCTCCTCTTCCCGCACCGTCTTCCTACACAGCAACGACGCCGTCGTCCAGCTCCTCCGTAGCTGCTTCAGCGCCATCTCAAGCAACGGCGGCATCGGGCCCCTCCTCGGCCACGGGTACGGGTCCCACTGCAGCGGCGGGATCTCGCCCGCCGCGCCTGGGATCCTGTACTTACGTGTTTGCCGCTCGATAAGGGACATCATGTTCTTGAGGGAGGTGATCGTCTCCCTCCTCATGCAGACCGTCGAGGACGTCGTTGCTGTCAACCGAGCAGGGCCCACAGCGAGAAAAAAGCCCGGGATTCTTAAAAGATCGAAAAACAGCAACGCGTCGTTCGCCGCAGCCCTGGCGAAGGTGAAGCTCGCAGCGTCGTTGGGAGCGTCAGTTATATTCTTGACAGGCGGGTTGGGGCTCGTGCAGTCGCTAATTAAGGAAACACTCCCGTCTTGGTTCATGTCGATCCATCACCGATCGGGAAAGGAAGGGTACAACAACGGGATGCTTCAGATGATGAGAGGATACGCATTGGCGTACTTAGCGGCGCTTTGCGGGGCTTTTATTTGGGGCGTGGACTCGTCGTCGGGATTAGCGGCCTCGAAACGGCGGCCCAAGATTCTAGGTTACCATTTGGAGTTCGTGGCGAGTGCTTTGGACGGGAAAATATCGCTCGGGTGCGATCAGGCGACGTGGCATGCGTACGTTTCAGGGTTTTTGAGCTTGATGGTGAAATGCATGCCGTGTTGGGTGTTGGAGCTGAGAGTTGAGCTGTTGAGGCGGTTGTGCATGGGGTTGAGGCGGTGTAACGAGGAGGAGCTCGCGCTTGCGTTGCTTGGGGTTGGGGGGATTGGTGTTATGGGGTCGGCGGCTGAGATGGTCGTGGAAATCGAACGGTGATAATAAGTTTTATAGCTGACTCAGATTTTTTGTAGATCAATTTGTACAGAAGACTATTAATATTAAGTAGCATTTTTTTTTTTCCAATGGAAAAAGCTTGTGTAGAAATATGGGAGGGTTGGAATCTATTTGTCAATTGTGAAAAAGTGCTTAGCATTGTGTTTGTTGCATATATCCACGAAAGTTGTGGTGATTAATTGAAAATATACTACCTTTAAGATTTTATCTAATTATTAAAAAAAAAAAATTTAAAGTTTCAAATACCCCTTTGACTTTGTTTTCGCGTGGGGATGGTTTGTAAAATAAATAATGTATTTGTAATGATGCTAGGGGTGCATGTAATTTTAAAATAGTAGTTTATGTAACTATCACAAGTTATATTCTAGTGTTCATTTGAGATTTATTTTCTTTGGATCAAATCATGATAATTTTCTAGCCAGATGATTATTAGTTGTTTATTATACAGGTTAAGGAAAAAATATAGTCATCCTAAACGTTTTACCTAATTTTTGTTATATTTTTAAAATACCTCAAAATTGACCCGAAAACTAAACACTAACATATAATCATATGACCTCGAATCGACACATCTACTTCAGTCTTCAGATTATCTAAGATACAAAAATGTATTAACAGAGACATGCATGCTGCTTCACTAGATTTTTCAAGGAGCATATGTATTTGTGCAATCCAAAATGTTACACAAATTTACAAGACTAAAATAAACTTTGTGAAATATAAACACATGTCTAGGATAAATTTGTAATAAAAGATAACTGGAATTATTTTCCGTAACAAGTCGAGACCTCAAGGGTAGTTTATATAATGAGATAATTACAAAAGATACGCTTGAGGTTTAACATAATTACAAGAAAACCAGGTAACTTTTTAAATTACAAAAAATACCTTGAGGTTTGATAGTAGAATCACAAAATGCTATAATGGGATTATACAATATTGCAGTGAATTTTTTAAAGTATCTATAATATTTCATGGAGAACTTTAGAGCAGTGAATTTTTTAGGATCTCTCTAAAGTATCTAGAATATTTCATGGAGAAACATTATTTGAACCATAAAATCAAATTAATCTAGAATATTTCATGGAGAAACATTATTTGAACCATAAAATCAAATTAATCGTCACATCAATTAAGAAGTTGCATTGATAGAAATAGTCGGTGTAACCTATTCATAAGTTAATCAACAATTAGAATTTAATAAATGAGTACTTTGTCATAAGAAAAACTAAATGAGAACTTTGCTGGCATAAGAAAAACTAAAATCAAAATCAATTTAGAATTAAGAAGTTGCAGAAATAGTCTTGTAAGTTAATCACCCTCCTGAATTCCTTCTGAATCAATTCATAAGTTAATCAACAATTAGAATTTAATAAATGAGTACTTTGTCATAAGAAAAACTAAATGAGAACTTTGCTGGCATAAGAAAAACTAAAATCAAAATCAATTTAGAATTAAGAAGTTGCAGAAATAGTCTTGTAAGTTAATCACCCTCTTGAATTCCTTCTGAATCAGAATGTCGATGACTTAAGTCGTGGAATTCGTTCTGAATCAGAATGTCGATGACTTAAATATTTCTGTCGATGACTTAGAAGTCATGGAGAATGGTCGATGACTTACAAATAATTAAGAAGTCATAGAATTAAGAAGTTTTAAATATTTGTGTCGATGACTTAGAATTAAGAAGTCATGGAGAATGTCGATGACTTACAAATAATTAAGAAGTCATAGAATTAAGAAGTTCTAGAGTATGGGTAAATGTGAAAAAGATCACGATAAAATTGATGAAATCCATAAAAAACTTTATCTAGAAATTGATGAACCACATTAAAAATTAAAATTACAGCTAATTCATTAATTCTATTAGAGAATGGGTAAATGTGAAAAAGATCACGATAAAATTGATGAAATCCATAAAAAAAATTTATCTAGTGTAAAATTGATGAAACACATTAAAAATTAAAATTACAGCTAATTCATTAATTCTATTAATATGAAGAGGTTTTGAAATGTTTTTTGTTTTTTTTTTTTAATTAAGTCCAAGTTTTATAATAAACCCTTTATAATTTCACCAACCATTTTCACAAGGCTTAATTTGTCTGATAACCAAGAATCTTACACAATACCACTATAACCCGGCGATCTCGACATTTTACCCGTTTGCATCGCTCTCCTTACGAGAAAAGCATCGTCCCACCTACCCACATCCGCGTAAATATTCGACAACAAAACCCTACTCGGACCATGCGATGGTTCCACCTTCGCCAAATTTTCAGCCACCCGTTCCCCTATATCTGTATCCCCATGCACTCTACACGCCGCCAACAACGTACCCCAAATGATGACATCAGCCTCCATCGGCATGCTCTTCACCAGCTCCTCAGCTTCTTTCAACCTCCCGGCCCGGCCCAACAAATCCACCATACACCCGTAATGCTTAATATTCGGCTCCAGACCGTAAACCGTTCTCATGCTTTTAAAATACTCTTCACCTTCCTCGACCAACCCCGCATGGCAACACGCGCTCAACACCCCAATGAACGTAATCGAATTGAGATTTATTTTTCGGGCTTGCAAGTCCGAAAAAATCCTCAACGACATATCCGCATGCCCATGCATGGCTAAGCCGCATATGATCGCGTTCCATGGCGATACTTCTTTAGTTTTTTCTCGAAATTGGTAAAACGCTTCCTGAGCTGAATTTATACTCCCGCATTTCGCGTACATGTCGATAATAGCAGCGCTCAGATTGTCACTAATCGGTATCGAGTTACTATAAATGTAGTCATGGGCCCATTTTCCCTCGTTCAACGCGCCCAAACCGGAAATCGCAGAAAAAACACCGACCATCGTAATTTCATTTGGCTTGATCCCTTTATCCACCATTTCGTGAAAAAGCTCGATCGCCAAATTAAGCTCGCCGTTCTGCGAATAGCCTGAAATCATCGAGCTCCACGAGAAAATGTCCCGTTCGGGCATTGACCCGAATAGACGGCTAGCGTCGTCTAACATCCCATTTTTCATCAGACTCGATATAAGCGCGTTCCAACAAGCCACGTGATCTTTATTCCCTTCTTCGAACTGCAGACGCGCGAGTTTAAGCTCTCGACACGCTCCGTAAAAATGAATTAACGTCGCCTGCATGAAATCGTAACGGTTAAATCCCAATTTAACCGCTAGAGCATGAAATTGCTGGCCCTCAACAAGCTTCGTCGCTTGTCCGCATGACGAGATTATGTCGACTATCATAACCTCGTTAGGAAAAGCCAACCCGGTGTGCCTCATTTCGCGATATATAGCCAACGCCTCTCTCAATTTTCCGATTTGCACGTACCCGTCGATCATCGTACCCCAAGAAACGACGTCCTTTTCGGGAAACCCGTCGAATAGCTCTCGGCCCGAATCGACGAGCCCGGCCTTCACGTAACCGTTTAACATCACGTTCCACGTGACCACATTCCGGTCAACCATCTCGTCGAAAACGAGACGGGCATCGCCGAGACACGAGTTTGCGCAGTAAACGAGAATTAAGTTAGTCGAAACAATAACGAGACGATCGAGACCGAGTTTCAACACTAACCCATGCAAGAACTTCGCGCTCCTTTTCTCACCACTGTTTACTCGCGCGTAAGACTGAATAACACTAGCCATTGTCACTTCTGCGGGGACCACACCCGACAACCTCATTTCTCTATAAAGACCAATCGCGTCCCAATAATACTCGTTCTGAGCAAAACCCATGATCATGGTGGTATAGGATACACAATTTCTAAGCGGCATTTTCACAAACACGTGGTGGGCATCTTTCAAATTGCCGTATTTCACATAACCCGCAAGCATTATGTTACACGAGACGTAATCCAAGTTCTGGGAGCTGTAAAAGATCGATTTCGCACACGAGAAAAGCCCGGTCTTGGAGTACATGCTGATCAAACTGTTCTGTATGAAAACATTGGAGTTGAGGCCGGATTTTAGAATGAGGCAATGGAGTTGCTGGCCGTGAGAGATTAAGGAAGGGGATGATGAGATGGATTTGAGAGCTTGAACTAGCGAGGATTCTATGGAATTGGGGTTTTTGGGGTTGTGCAGAGGATGGGAAATTGTGCAGAGGCATTTGAAAGTGATGTGGGAGAGTGAAGGAAAATGGAGAGCCGGGATTTTGTTGGGCCTTAGAGCAATGTTCATTAGATGGTATCAGCAGATCAGAGATAGGAAGAGAATTCAAACTCTGTGCTCTGTTGATGACAATAACTGGGCTGGGATCACAATTACGCGTTGCCTAATTTTGCTCCTGTCGTTGATGATATCACCGAATATTTTTTTACATTATTTAACTATTAGTGCTGGTATACGCACCCCAGGAATTTATGAGTTCACCCCCAAGTGAATAGAACATCCCAAAAATTTTTAAAATATTTGTTTTTTTACTAAATGAACCCCCAAATGTCCTATTTTACCCTCATTTAATATAATATATAATATAATAATAAAACTAATATAAAAAAAATAATAATAAATTGAAAAGGAGAGAAAAGGAAAGAGAGAGAGAGGAAGAACCTTGTCTGTGGAGAAAGAAAGAAAAGGCAGAAGTGAGGAGAAAAAAAGGTGGAAAAAATTGTGGGTTCAACTAATTGACTGAGGAGAATGGAATGGGGTGAGCCATCAAACGCGAGGGGTAAGTTTTTCATTTGGTTTATTGAATTATTTAGGTTAGGGTTTAAAGTTTGTGCAAGAATCTGCCATGGCCGTTCGACACTGTTCGATTCTGGTTCGTAGAACAACAGCCGTATGTTCGGCTAATAAATTCGAACATATAACATACGTTCGTGGGTTCCAATCGAACAATTTCGGCCAGGAATATTTTGAACTATGACGTTCGAAATTTTTGTTCGAACACAAAGTCTCTGTTCGAAATTTATTTTCGAACGTACACCCTTTGTTTGTAAACATAAAATATTGTTATGTACCTATTCGTTGTCGTATTATTGAAATGCATAATATTATTTGTCCATGCAGAGATAAAGCGATCTTTGTAGAGATTGACCCACTGATTAATACACTATTGTACGGCTAATGAATGATCGGAATAATCAGCCTCAAATCTCTTGAGTTGTTCATTGAAATCAAATTCGTTATCAGCAAGCATCACTTTATTCCATGAACTATTGAAAGATTCAAACTCTTCTCTTGTGCGGAACATCTTCTTACAATTTGCCAGCACATTTTTACTAATGTGCCAACGACATAAAACTTTCTCGCCTTTGAAAAAGTAGCCGACACCGCATTAATTAATGCGTTTTCCTTATCAATGACAATAACTGTGGGCAAACACGCGGGATTCATCAGTGATTTTAGGATTGAGCATGCCCACATATAATTTTCCTCGCGCTCACGCTCCATGTAAGCGCAAGCAACCATAAACGTCATATCCGTCGACGTCACTCCAACTATCTCCAATAAGGGCATTTTATAACGATTCGTCTTGTATGTGCAGTCCATCAACAAGACAGTGGGAAATGCACGAAGTAAACCAACCGAAGTTGGATGAGCGAGAAAATATCTTTAACTTGGTCAGTCGTACTACAACGATTCACGTGAAAAAATAATGATTCTCCTCCAATTTGGACATGAGAAATTGCAATTGTGATCTACCTGAATGCTCCACGGCTCTTTGCTTTGCTTGAGCATTGTAAATAGTTCTCATTGTTGACACATTTCAAGAATGTCTAACTTTCAATACGGGCAATATAGCTTTTGGTCGGCTGTTGCTTCTTGTCATATCAACCACAAATGCATTTTCAGTAGGAGTTAAGCGACCGGCATAGGAATGGCCTTCAAAGTGTTTAGCAAGAGGATGATTATGCATGCCACATGTTATTTGTAATGACCACTTCTCCTCACCGCCAACAAACATTTGAGAGCCGTTTAAAAGGAATGGACATCCGCACTTATTTGTCCCAGTTTGCCTCTTCTTTGATTTTTTTCCTTCCGTCTTCATCTCCAACTCGTCAGGTAGTGGAGTTTGTCCAACCATGCCACGATATTTTTCACTTCGCTCGCACGCTAAAATAATTCGAGCTCGCCTCCCACTCTCTCCACTGTCTGATCTTTTAACTACTATCACCATACGATTTTCAATACCTATTGAACGAACCTAATATACTAATTCTTCTCTAAATTCAAAATAACTCGTTGTATTGAATAAATAAGAGTAGTCTACAATCACATCGCTCCTGATTGGACTTTTCGCTTGCCACTGTCTTAGATTCCTAAAAAAAAAGGTTCAATAATAATTATATAATAAAAACATTATGGTCCAAAGAAAGTATCGAGCTACAGAGACATGTTCGCATAAGATATTCGAACATATTGAATATGTTCGGAATTTATTCCCGAACACTATATACATGTTCGGAAACTACCTTCGAACGTGTATACAATGTTCGAATATCGTATTCGAACATGTTCAATATGTTCGGACATAATTTTCGAACATATATCAATTGTTCTTGAAAATCAGATCAAACAGAGTCGCGATTTTCAGCCAGAAAAAGTAATATACAAAAAAAAAAGATGTCAACAACACTCACATTAGTCATCTTGTTCGTATCAATATTCTCCATTCTTACAGGTTGTAACGTGGAATTTCTGTTAAGTATTGAGAAAGATTTTGGTGAAGTAGAAGTATGTATGTTTTATGATACGTAGGTTTTCTCATATATATTATATATAAATTAATATATATATATATATATATATATATATATATATATATATATATATATTATTATATAAATATATATTGTATAAATTTTATTTTTTCTATTTTAATTAATATTGTAAGTAAGGTTATTTTTGTCTTTTTAAGTAGGGTTAAATTTGTCTAAAATCATTTGGGGTGAACTCATAAATTCCTGGGTGCGTATATCCGTGCACTTTAACTATTTCAAATATTACAAACAGCCTTTACATTTCTATTTACTTTTAATATTTATATTTTCACCCCCTTGTTTTTCTTAATATTATATTATATATAGGCAACAAGAGAATTTGGGTTTATTAAATAATTATTATATTTTTTATTCAAAATTGAAAAATTATTATAGAAAAAAAAAAATTAAAGAATTATGTCGGGACGCCACTCTGAGTGGCGTCTCGCTTTTGGAAAAATTTCGGGACGCCACTCACAGTGGCGTCTCGGACTAAATTTAAAAAAAAAAAAAAGTTTTGGGGGCAAAATTAAAAAAAAAAAAATTATGGAGAGCGGGATGCCACTCCGACTGGCGTCCCGGGGCAAAATTGAAAAAAAAAAAAGTTGGAGAGCGGGACGCCAGTCGGAGTGGCGTCCCGGGGCGAAAATGAAAATAAAAAAAATAAGCGGGACGCCACTCCGACTGGCGTCCCGGGTCAATTTAAAAAAAAAAAAAAGTTTTCGGCCTTTAAATCAAACCCTACCCCTCATTCATTCATTCACGCCTCACACACGCCCACTTCTCCCCTCCCCTTTCTCTCTTTCCATTTTTTTTTCAATTCCAGCAACAAGCAACAAGCAACAGCAACAGGCGAGCGTGCTCCCCTCCCCCAATTCTTCAAGCTGCAAATCCACAAAAGGTAAGATTCCAACTACCATTTAATAATTTATATGTTTTTTTATTTATCTTTCAACTCATGTTATAGTTATTTTTTTGTATATATTAAATTTAGATCTATATTGATTTTGACTTATGAATACTTGTTAATGTTTATTTGATTTGTTAATTATGTTGATATATGTTTATTTGACTTATGTTTAGTTAGTTGTTATGAAAATTAATAGCATGTGGTTCTGAAAAAATTATTTTTATATATATTAAATTTATATGTACTTGGATTTTGACTTGTGGATATTTTTTAATTTTTAATTTATTTATTAATCATGTGAGTTGTTGAATTTATTAGTTATGTGTTTAGTTAATTGTTATGAAAATTAATAAAATGTGGTTGCCAAAAAATTATTAATTATGTGAAATGTTGAATTTATTAGGTTTGTGCCTACTTATTAATTATTCATGAAAATTGATCTTATATGGTTGTGATAAATTAATAATTATGTGAATGGTTGAATTTATTAATTTTGTGCGCGTTTATTAGTCACGTTAAAATTTTGGAATTATTTGTTTGTAATGATTTTTTTTTTGATGAGATTATTCATTATGTGAATATTTGTATTTTGTGAGAAATTAATAATTATGTGAAAATTTGAAATAATATAATATAAAATTGTTAATTATGTAAAAAATTGAATTTATTCGGTTAATGTTTGTTGTTAATTGTTTTTTAAATTGATTTTAGTTGTGTATGGGGAGTTACTAATTTTGTGAAAATATGAAAAAAAATTTGTTACGTGAGAAGTAAGTACACATATGGCGAATATGTATCATGGCAATGAATATGACATGTATGCATCAATTCTACGAGACGAGGATGAATATGCAAATGTAGATCCCGCCGAGCATCATCCCCCTCCCCCATTGGTGATCCCGGACTATCCCGTCGATTGTTTCGGTCCAAATGAAGGAAGCGATTCCGAATATATTCCAGATGAAGTAGATGATGGTTATGAAACTGACGAGGAATTCTTTCAGTTGGGGGGCAGCATACCAGATGAAGATCATTCCGAACATACCGAAGTTGAACGTGCCCCTACAACCCATAAACGAGTGGATAGAGGATCAGAACTATACAAGAACTTACCATTTTTCGATGCAGAGTACGGAGACACTCCTATTGATTCAATTGATGTACCCCGAGGGGACTACTACTACGATAAAGCCGAAGGAGTGTTGAGAACAGGCATGCTATTCAGAGACAAAAAACATATGATGTGGGCCGTGAAAGATTACTCTGTGCGCGTCGCCAAGTGTGCGTATAGAGTGTTGGAGAGCAGTCCAAYGGTGTGGAAAGTTGTTTGTTTGTCGAAACCCCTTGGGGGGACTCATGTAGATAWTCYGAACCCRTTATTCAATGAATCACCCGACTGCGGATGGTGTCTCCGCGCATCCTACCGTAAACGAAAKGGTGCTTGGGTAATCACAAGATTGGGTACTGCGCATAGATGTCTTGCATCTTTTACACGTCACGATCACCCTAATTTGTGTAAAAACATGATTGCCATGCTCATTACCACTCACGTCGAGAAGGATCCGTTATATGGTGCTTTGCATGTCCAGAGTGCTGTTGAACAAGAATATGGTTATAACGTGCCATATCACAAGGCATGGCAAGGTTTGAGTCGGGCTCGTGAGAATGTGTACGGGACGTGGGAGGAATCGGTCCAACATTTACMAAAATAYATGGAGGCCCTACAGACGTACAACCCAGGGACAGTGGTCGAGTGGCTACACAAATCTTCTGGAATAGCCGGTGTGCATATGTTAAGATTTGTATTCTGGGCATTTCGACCATGTATCGAGGCATTCAGACATTGTCGCCCGGTGATCAGTGTTGATGGAACATTTTTGGTTGGAAAGTACAAGCACACGTTGTTGATCGCATGTGCTATTGACGCAAACCAGAAAGTCTTGCCACTAGCTTATGCAGTCGTTGATTCAGAGAGTTATAGTTCATGGCATTGGTTCCTTCACATGGTTGCGAAATATATCATACGAGACATAGAAGGGATTTGTCTTATATCAGTACGAGTATTTCGGGACTCACTCGATCGGCTGAACGAGTTGGAGGTAGAGAACTAAAAGAGTTTTACTTATGTTAATTTTAAAATAGAATTTGATATTGATTTTTGAATTGTGCAGTGGACGTGGGAACCCTACGATATGGCTGCACCTGAAATACAGGCACTGGGGGATAGGTGTTTGAGTGAGAATTGGATGAGTGAGTGCCCACTGATTTGCTGGTCGGTTGTCGAGATCCATTTTCCCAATCGAGTGACCCGACAATTCGGTAGACGTCAGAGGATACCAGAGAACAGCGTGGTTGATATCGAGGCTCTACATAGTGTATCACGAGCACACATGCATCACGTCCGKTGGACTGTATATCATCATGCATGGATTCAAGCATGGGAGTCACGAGAGACAACGAGGATACAAGGCAGTYGGGTAGATAGAGGTGCAGGTACAGTGAGCGGATATCGCAGATGGTATCGGGATAATGCACGYCGTTTCATCTCTCGTTTGGAGAGACATGCACAGGGAGGTTTTCAGCCATCAGACGTCAGCGTGCACGATGCCATTGTACTAAATCTTTTTCAATTTTCTTGCATAATTGGTATTTCTTTAGTTATTAGATTTGATGTTCGTCTTTCGGTGTTCTGTAGGGTACTTGGAATTAACGACTCGATCGTGTTGCGTTAGATGTTCGAGACGACGATTTTGACTCTTATCGTYGTATGCACGATGTGGTGGAGTCAGTTGCAGATGAGATGAGGCAACGGCTCCGTATTCGTGGGGAACTAGATGAGGATGCTCCAGATGAGCGCACGGGAGGCGCGTCTGGTAGTGGAAGAAGGAGGAGCGTATCAATTCGCGGAAGGAGGAGTGTATCTCACGACGCTCCAGATGAGTATACAGCACCCACGTCTGGTAATGGAGGACGTGGCATACATATTGGTCAATCATCCTATAACGTGGAAGGTGATTACGTGCCGACCTTTGGAACACCCGCAGAGCAGTTTTATACTCCTTCATATGTTGGCCACTCGTTCGCCGATCTTCTTCAAACCGAATATCCGATTATGAGCCCCGACTTCGCACCTGCCACATGACATGGGCATTTCGCGGCCACAGTTTCCAAACCACACCCATTCCCATGTCGATTCCCAACGAAACTGCTACTCGTGCACATCGGAGTTTTGGTTTATATCTTGATGAGGGTGGAGTTGATAAGCAAGTACAGATTCCAGAACCATCAGCCCCCCTACGACATCACGATCACGACCTACGCAAGGACAAAAAAAAGGCGCGGTGTGGCACGGGATCACATTTGGTCTGATGCTGTTTTGATATTATGTAATTTATTTTAGTTGATGTCGACATTTTCCATTTAGTTCTTCACTTTCTCATTTCCGTTAAATAAAGTACATTATAATTTCCGTTAATCTTATTTGTTGTTATTTTTATTCTGGTTGTATTTTTAATTTTAAATAAAATTTCTTGTAATTTTTAGAACATATTATGATATGTTTATTTATTTTACCTAATCTAAAAGAATTTTAAACAAATTATAAAAATAAATAATCACTAAAATAAATAATATAGTTAAATAACCATTTTTAAAAAAATTACAAAAATAAATAATCACTAAAATAAATAATATAGTTAAATAACCATTTTTTAAACAAATTATAAAAGAAATTTAAAAAATAACCTAATTTCTCATTCGGTATTTTTTTTATTTTCATTTTCGCCCCGGGACGCCACTCCGACTGGCGTCCCGCTCTCCAACTTCTTTTTTTTTTCAATTTTGCCCCGGGACGCCAGTCGAAGTGGCGTCCCGCTCTCCATAATTTTTTTTTTTTTTATTTTGCCCCGAAACTTTTTTTTTTTTAAATTTAGTCCGAGACGCCACTGTGAGTGGCGTCCCGAAATTTTCCCAAAAGCGAGACGCCACTCAGAGTGGCGTCCCGACATAATTTTTTAATTTTTTTTTCTATAATACTTTTTCAATTTTGAATAAAAAATATAATAATTATTTAATAAACCCGAGAATTTGTGCCTATTTGTAGAATTTTGAAAATTTTAGAGATGTAAATATAGAATATTTGATGATATCATCAAATTTCGTGATATCAAGTATGATTAGAGTAAGATATATGTACCATCAAATCTCAATTGGCGAATTTTATAATCTGTAACTTTAACTATCAATCTTATTTTATACTCAATCATATAGTATATAAAATAGTATATTTTATATAAAATATAAAATTTTCTTTTATACTCAATCATATAATATATAAAATAGTATATTTTAATTTCAATAATTTCCAATTGATATCCAATCAGCACCCAAAACCTGGAAAAATCAGACTGAGCGAGCGGATACAAATAGAAGACTTTTTTTTCTTTTTTTCTTTTTCTCTAAGCTCATCACGTTGAATAATTGATTTACTTCAACTTCCCATTTTAGATTTACATCGTTGACATCATCATCAGGTAGAGTGAGAGAGAGAGAGAAAGAAGAAGAAACGATGTCGTGTTTGGCGTCGTGCTGTGCGTCTTTGACATGCGGGCTCTGCACATCGGTTGCGTCGGGAATTACAAAGCGCTCCGCGAGAATTGCTTACTGCGGCCTATTTGGTGTTACTCTTATTGTTTCTTGGATTCTCAGAGAAGTTGCTCAACCTCTCCTTAAACACTTCTCTTGTAAGTTAATCAAAGACCCAAATGAATTTAAAAGAAAAAAAAAAAAAATCTGTTCTTGAGTGAGATTTATGGTCTTTGGAGATGTATAATTGGTGGGTTTTGATATTTCTTGGAATTTTCTCAAGTGGGATTGTATTATTATTTATAAACCTTTTTCAATTTGTTAATATATAAATCCTCTCTTGATTTATCTTTTTTAATTCTAATTAGTATTTGTTTGTTTTGTTTTTTTCCTGTTATTTGGGTGTGTTTATGGTCGTGTCTGGCTTTTAAACTCATGAATTGTTTCTTCAAATTGAATATTGTTTCCATTTTTGTACTTGAGTATTATTACAGCTGAGACTCTGTAATGGATATGGTGTACAGGGATAAACACTTCAGACAACCTCTCGAAAGAATGGTTCCAGGCGCAAGCTGTCCTACGTGTCAGCTTGGGGAGTTTCTTGTTCTTCGGAATATTAGCCGTCATAATGATCGGCATTAAAGATCAAAACGACAGGCGTGATTCCTGGCATCACGGTGGATGGATTGCTAAGATGTTGATTTGGGCTCTGCTCTTCATCCTCATGTTTTTCCTACCCAATGCCGTTGTCTCAGTATATGGTCCGTATTTCCGAAAAATGTGTTCTTGAGAAAATCATTTTCTGGCCTGTAAATGTATAATTTGTTTTTTTTCATAGTTTTTAATATCTTATTTAATTTCTAAGTCACTGGATCAAGTGTGGTATTTTACTAATTGAAGTTTATTTTGATTAACTTTGACGAACTTATCATTTATGTAGGAGTGATTTCGAAGTTTGGGGCTGGTTTATTTTTGTTGGTGCAAGTTATAATATTGTTAGATGCTACACATTCTTGGAATGATTCGTGGGTCGCTAAAGATGAACAGAAGTGGTAATTTCCAAGTTTTTTTGTTTTTTTTTAATTCTTCATGTGGGTTATGTGTTTGATTAAACTTTCTGTGCTATTTTCAGGTATCTTGCTTTACTTGCCGTGTCGGTA
>BMAC01000076.1:54431-66688 GCA_014905375.1 Phtheirospermum japonicum
AGGTTCAGCGTGATTTCCAAAAAAAAAAAAACTTGTTTCAAAAATTTAGAAACCCCTTGAGGTTTGATTCCGTTTTTAGGACCTGTTTGGACTAGGATTCATTGGATCATGAGTCCTGGTATACAGAATTTTGTGAATAGTATGAAGCTTTGTTTGTTGTAGGATTCTGAATCATTTACTTTTTACTATAGATGTCAAATGATGTTTGAAAAGTGAATGATATTGTATTATTATATTGTTAGTAGCATTTAATAATTAAATGTAATGATGATAGGATAAAAGATAAGAATTTGTGTGAATATTATAATATAGGATTGGGTTAAGTTTAAGAAGTTGGTTGGGCATTGAAATTTTGAGTCCCAGATCGAGTATTGTGAGAGCTAGAACAAACAGGGTCTTACATTTTTAACTCAATTGTTAGTTGAACTGACACAATTTGCTGATGGTCATTACATTCTTTTCTAAATATTACAGATAGCCTGACGAGAAGTGTAAAATTTAGAGAAATATTTGATGGCATCAGCAAATTCTGTCAGTTCAACGGGGTTTTTGTAATTCTGAAACTCATAGGTATTTTTGATTTTTGTTTGTTTGATGACAACGGGCTTTGTTATTTATATTGTAACCGTGGTAAAACTGGTGATTTTCAACAGGTTAATGGCAGCCTCTTGCCTGCATCTGTGATATCCGTATACTGTGCTTATGTTTGTTACACCGGTCTCTCTAGCGAGCCTCGAGATTATGTATGCAATGGTCTTCACAACAAGTCAAAAGCTGTAACGTTGAGCACACTTATTCTCGGGATGCTTACGACCGTTCTTTCTGTTCTATATTCCGCACTTCGTGCCGGATCGTCGACCACCTTTTTATCCCCTCCGTCTTCTCCTAGAGCAGGTATTACTTTTAACTGGTGCTATGTTGTTTCGGATATTCTTGGGTTTTTTACATATCTTTCAGGGGTAATTGCAAAAATGACCTAATTACAAGAGAACCCAACTAACTTTCAAAATTACAAAAAATCCCCACAAGGTTTGATTCAGTGTTAAAATTAAGGGGTAATTGTAATATTTTTATAAATGTGAAGGGGGTTTTGAATTCTTTTTTCTTATGAGGGGATATATAAGATAAATTAAAGTCTCAGGGGTATTTTTTGTAATTTCGAAATTATTATTATTTTTTGAAATTAGGTCAAACCTCAGGGGTACTTTTTTGTAATTATCCCTATTTTTATTATGGTCTATTTTTTCTCTCTTTTTTCTTTTGCATTTGCACAAAACATATGTTTTGTAGCTTAAATATGGAACGATAATCGGAAACATACGTACAAACAATAGAAATTAAACCCAATTCCCTATGACGTGTTTTTTTTTTTTTGGTCTTCCAGAGCTTCTTTTCTAAAAAAACTTTTAACTTTCATATGGGTAATTACAAAATTTGCCCTTGAGGTTTTGGTAAATTACCCCCCCAAACAAATTAAATAAAATCTAATTTTGAAAATTACAAAAACCACCCTTGAGGTTATATCCGTTTTACATTTTGCACCTTCCGTTAGTAGTGGAGCTAACGGAATTTGGTGACATCATCAAATATTTTTACAACTATACCCTTAATATTTCTAAATATTACAAATTTGCGTCTTACATTTTACATTTACATATTTTCTAACTATTACAAAAAGTCAGACGAAAAATTGTGGCAATTTGTGATATTTTGAAAAGTTGAGGGTGTAACTATACAATGTTTGTTGATGTCAGCAAATTCTGTTGGGGCATAGTGTAAGCGAAATCAAACCTCGAGTGTGGTTTCTGTAATTTTCAAAGTTTAGTTTTTTTTTTTGTAAATACCACAAACCTCAGGGGTAGTTTTTGTAATTATCCCTTTCTTTTAATAGAAATCTGGGTTACTTATAAAAACCCAGCCATCTTTCAAAGTTACAAATACCCCGTAGACATTTATTTTTCTTACACAAAACGATGGAGTATTGGTTCGGTAAATTGCAGACCATAAGGGGGTGTTTCCAACACTCTAAGGGATATTTTTGTAATTTTGAAAGATCATTGAATCAGTTAGCGCCAGTTTTTGTAATTCATGAAAATAATCGGTCACAGGTGACAAGAAACCTCTTCTTGAGTCGGACGAGCTTGAATCGGGTAAAAAAGGAAAGGGCGAAACAGAAGCACGGCCGGTTAGCTACTCGTACACGTTTTTCCATCTGATATTTGCTCTGGCCAGCATGTACTCAGCCATGCTTCTTTCGGGCTGGACCAGCAATTCCGAGAACCCGGACCTAATAGACGTTGGCTGGACATCGGTTTGGGTGCGTATCTGCACTGAGTGGGTCACGGCTGGGCTGTATATTTGGTCCCTCGTGGCTCCTTTGCTCTTTCCCGATCGCGAGTTCTATTAAATAATATTGAATAGTGTGATACGAAAGTCGAATGAGTATGTACATATGGTTCAGTGTATTATTTGGTTTGGGAGTTGATATGTATTATGTGTTTGTGTATTTATTTTCTAGTCCAAATTTAGTTTGATCTAGATTTAAATACTTCTATGTATTTCATATATATAGGTGTTATAGATGCTGCACCTGGTGTACGTATGTTCCATATGATGTAAAACATGAGATGAATGTTCTTCATTCATACACTTGCTGTTAGTTAAATTTAAATTATGTTTAACACAGTTATAAATTTGGACATTTATTTTATTTTGTGTAATTATCTATTTAGGGGTATTTATTTATAAATAAATACAAACTTCGACCGACATCTGTAATATTTCCTCCGCTGTTGGGAATTTCAGTAGATAATTGTATTTTGTTGTTGTTGTTGTGTTAAATTTTATGGAAGAAAGAAGAAGAAAAATTCTAAAATGATTGATCAACCAAATGCCAAGAAAAAGAGAGGACAAAAACAAGTATCGAACCCATAAATATTCAATTCACAAATAAGAGAGTAAGAAAAATAAAGCCCTCAAAGTTAATTACCTACTACTTGTGTCAATCTACATATCACACACATCACACACGGTATTATACAAATTATATCAATCATGTAAATCGCATTACACAAGTCATATGCACATACTCAACCTAATAATATCACGATAATGATTCGAACTTGAGGCTTATGACATGCAAGATTGTACCACCGAAAGATAATTTTCATTTACGCACAGTCGATGTGTTTAGAGTAAAGCTTCTCCATTATTAACAAGAATCCACCCTACTCCGCGAGACCACCCGAAGGCGATTTTCTCGTGCAATGCCAATGTGCCTTGACCTCAACCAAGAATGCTTTCCCACTAGTAGCAAAGATCCACTCAATTAGATTGAATCAGCCGATGATCAATATGTTAGGAACAAGATTGTTTTCTCAATATCCAAACTCACGATGATAATATTTATTATATTTTGTTTTTCCGATTATTACTTATGCGCACAATAGTCAAATATCCAACTAAACACTCAAACTCAAGATGATAATCTTTATTGTATTTTTTTTTGTCGATTATTACTTATACGCACAATAATCAAATATCCAACCAAACACTAGTATCTACTTCATCGAGCCACACATTTGGAATTGATCAACCAATTGAGTCATGTGGGCAAGCCTAGCATAAGTTTGTTAATTCGACAAAGTGAGTAAACTAAATGCTAACCTGCGCACTCCCCTCGCCGCCCACAGCACCCCGCTAACCTGCGCTGCGCACCTCCATTTTCCTTTCCTCTCCCAACATTTCCACCTGAAATACCTTCGGCTCCACACCCCCACCCCGCTGCCGCCCCTCTGCCCTTTTTATCACTAACATGCGCCATCCCCTCTTTTCCATCATCTCCATGGCCCCTTCTTCTTCTTCCTCCTCCTCCCTCAGAAAACCCACCACCACCCTAAAACCCCACCTTCCCACCACCACTCTAATTCCCCAAATTGCCCCTCCCCCCCTCTCTGCAGACACTCCCCCTCCGCCACCCTCGACCTCCTCATCTTCGTCCTCGTCCTCTTCTCCGGCGCATTTTTGATAATCTCCTATTTCTCCTACGTCTTCCAGTCCCTCTCTCTAATCCTCCCCCCTTTCTCCACCGTCGCCTCCCATTTCCACCGACATTTCACATCCAACCCGCAGTCCCAGTTAATCTTCTTCGTGTTCTTCGTCGTCTCGTTCGTCGGTTTCGCCGTTTTCTTCGAGATCTGCTGTGGGCACAGATCGAGGAGGTGCGGGAAGAAAGGGTGCAGAGGGCTGAAAAAGGCGATGGAGTTTGATTTGCAGTTGCAGGGCGAGGACTTGCTGCGAATCGGGGACGTGAATAAGGCGGTGAGGGATGTGAACGAGCTGCCATGGAAAGGGGGCGGCGAGGATAACCCGGATTACGAGTGCCTGCGGGCCGAGCTGAGGAAAATGGCTCCGCCCAACGGGCGGGCCGTGCTGCTGTTTCGCGACAAATGCGGGTGCCCGGTTTCGAAGCTCGAAGGGTGGGGGCCCAGACGCGGCCGGCGTCACAAGAAGTGAGTGAATTTTATATTTTATATTTTATTTTTGGTACTTGTTGATTCTTGATTGCAAGAATGATGATGCCCTATACCTGTTTGTGAATTTGTCTGAGTGAGAGTAAACTGAGAAATTATGACTGACTTGTTTGGGTTGAATGATTATGGGATGGTTTCGATACCAATGTGTTGTGTTGCGGGCTTCTTTCATATTCTTGGTTTCATGGAGTTTTGTGGTAATTTGATTTATGTGAAGACATTGTAGATGACAAATTGGAGTTTCTGTTAAAATTTATATAATGTTGATGTATGCAGATATGATTGGAGTGTTTATCAAATTGTTGTGTGGCATTGAATTTGACAGATGAAATGGATAGTTGCAATGTGTGATTTCAAGAATGACTTCTATTGATCCTTAGTTAAAATAGGTGTTAGTTTCTTGATAAAGTAGCCTCCTGATTCTCAAATAACGGCAGTCGATTTAGCAAAATGTGTATAGCAGTTTTTTTCACCTCTCAGTCATGAGTGATCTTAGTCTTTCCAATATAGTGATTTCGCTAAAAAAATATAATAAATTGCGGGTGTTTTGCAGTTGTAAGGAATAATGATTCTTTTGTCAAGTGAAGGTTTCTAGCTGTCACTCCATGTTTTGATATCAAGTGTTTGCTTCAGCCTGGTGATCAAAAGAGACGAGTTTGCATGAGCTTAGCATCTCAGATTTTAATTGTTCAAGTCCTAGTAGTCTGTAAAAAAAAATTTACATTGTAGCTTGATATCGAATTAATCAAATTATTATTATACACAAACAACCTTATTCAACAATAAGAGTCCATTCTCTCCCCGGTACTTAAAAAATAATTTAGTCTTTTACATTTTGCTAGTGCGTTTCGTGGAGTGCTTGATAATAATAAAAATTAATAATGCAGAGATTACGTTAGATTTTGGTAGCATATACTTTTCTTATTATACATATTCAATGGCTACTCATGTTGTAATAAGCCAAATCGTAAATCATAACAATCTGTGTTTTCTACTCATTGTATTGTAAAATTGAATACCTATTCTGAATTTGAATTTACTTTTTTGTTTTTGAATTTCTTTCTATCTGATGTTGTTTCAGGAGTCTGGCTCTTACTGGTGGAGGCGATCATCGCTGACATTTTGGTACTCTGGTGGATTTATCACTCGGGTCGTCTAATATGTTGTTTCTTGTTTGTCTGCCATTGATTTCCGTGTTCTTAAACATTGTATCAGAAGGAACATTCTTTGGGGGGGTTCACTATTGCTAGTTGATGATGACTCTCCATGAACGGCGTCATAAAGAAACCTAAACTTGCCCACATTGTCGGAGAAATAGAGAATAATTAGAGGAATAAGTGAAATAGAATTTCCCGAAATTTTATATCTGCACTATATTTCGACTATGCTCTGATTTTAATGTGGAACCAACTTTCACATCAACAAGAATAGTAGAAACCTATTTTACTAGATTGCATTGATCGTCAAACTTTGAAAATTTTAGTTCACACATGATACATGGTCTGATTGGTTTTTTATGTGACTTGTATTATTATATGGATTTTGAGCTTTTCTTAACGGATATGTTAGTTGAATTTATCAGTTGTGATTGCGATCTGCTTCAGGGACGTTGTATTATGTGTGATCATCGTGTACCTGAAATTTAAGATTTCTTTTCGGTTTTAAATCTTTTAAAATTATGAATATCCTCTTTGAGGTTTTTATTTTTGTTATGTTACATATACTTCCTGCTGAAAGTGCACTTTTGTAATACAAACAAATGACAGGTGGTGTTTGTAATTTTAAAAGATAAGTGGGGTTCTTTTGTAATTAGGCTAAACCTCTGGGCTAGTTTTTGAAATTAGCTCCTTATTTTTGTGCATGGAATGTTATCTGCAGCATTGGCCAAGACCAAGTGTGTATTCAAGCAGAGAGTGAAAAAAAAGGCTGTGTTTTTAAAACCCCCCCCCCCCCCCCCCCCCCCCCAAAAAAAAAAAAAGAAAAAGAGAGAGAGAGAGTCGATTTAATGTTGCTTTTTTCTGAAATTACTTTGCCATCCGAACAAATATACTTTTCTTATAAAGATTACCGAAGTGTGCGTACTAAAATTATTCTTATGCAATATAATATGAAACAATATGATATTGGGCCTATCGGGCCGAATAAGACCATATACCCACACTATATAAGATCATAATCCAGTCCTGAAACCGATCAATACCTACCAAGTACCAACCTCATTACAAAGGTACAAACCCTATATTTCCAACGATGGAAAATGGAGAAAAATGGACAACCTTAAGGCAATAATGACTTATGTATTACATTATAAGATGAAAGAATCTCATATGTTTCCTTCTCATTAAAACCTCCTAATCCAATTTCTACTCGAACATCAGATGTTAAATAACTGTTCGACAGCAATGCTTGGGTTCCGACTCTACAAATGGCATAATCCCGGTCAAGCGCATGTAACGTTGCAGGTTCCCGAACAATTTCCTCTCCAATATAAATAAATAGAATATGCCAATTATATCTTCAACAGTAAGAACCCCACCCCCAACCACCCCACCCCCTCAAGTTTGGTGTCTACTACTTAAAAAGAAGAATATTGTGATGGAGGTGTTTCAGTTAGTCACATCTACAACTAGAGATTTAAACAACTTTGTTTCTTTGAATCCCATTATTGTACTTTCCCCAAACTGACTTGTAATAACTTGCAACAGGAAATGCAGACCCCCACCCCCCCCCACCCCACACTTCTTGGCTTTTTGCCACTCAAATTTTCTTTTTCTAGAATTCATTGAAAACACGCACAAATTATATTATGCACCAATGTCCACTTGAAATAAATGCGTTTATATTTTATGTAATGGATCTATTACGTAAGTTTATGTAACGTTCCTATTTTTTATGTTATATAGTTACATTTTTAACTATGTAATGTATCTATTATATTTGATGTATTTTTATGTTTTATGTAATGTATTGCATGTACACTCTAGGCCATAATATAATAATATAACTATAGGAGAAAATGGAGGGGCACAACATTCCAATGATGGAAAACAACACTTGTCCCTTTAAATGTTGTCACTTGTCAACACTTGTGTTCTTGTTATTGGACAACCACCATGGCTTTGGCACCTGTTTGTTTCTCCAAAATTTTTTTATGGACTTTCAAGAATTTAGAGGAGGTCCAGTACAACTAATTATCACAGCCATGAGATTTTTTGAGCTTCTATTAGCTGGATTTATTATCGAGTGATTGAGTTTCTAAGTGTAAGGGTCCACTCATGTTGTTGAGGATCTTATCTTTGATTCTTTTGCTTTAACTTGAGATAAGATAATCTTGCTGTTGAAAACGCATCTGCCACTCTTTTTCATGGCAATGGGACACAATTTGGCAATTGATTTTGACAATGTTAACATATATATGCAAGCTATGAGACCTCCGGTGCATATCGAACAATTATTTTTTTAAATAGTAATATTTACTAAAATTACCGCATAACTTCAAAAAATGGAGGGACGGTGGGCCCGATCCTTATTAAGGAAATGCTTGCACAATAAATCTGCATTAATAAAGAAAATTCTTGTTTTTATAGTAGCATCTAAGAACTAGTTGAGAAGCAAAAGTTCGCACGTAAAGGCTAGAAAGTTGAATCAACTGAAAATTAGGATTTGAGCTGATTTAAACAGCTGATAATTAATAGTTGATAACTGATTTTTAATTAGTGTTTGGTATATTAATTAATTAGAGTAATTGATTGAAAGTTAATTTACAAATATAAATATCATTTGAAAAATATAAAATATTATACATAAAATAAAAAAAAATATAAAAAATAAAAGAAATAAAATTATAATAATTAATAAAGACTTCCCAAAAGATTTTTTTCAAAAAAAAAAGATAAATACATGAAAATAATAATAAAGTATTTTCGTAAAATATAAAGTATATATTATTGTATAAATAAGATATTTTTTACAATATAAAAAAGATAAAAAAATAATTTTCCCAAATAAGGTAGGAGCTTATTAGAAAAATCTACGATTTGTAACTTTTTATGAACATGAGCTTATTAGGTAGAATAAGCTATCAAAAGCTTATTCTTGATTCTTACCAAATAGGCTAAAACAGCTTATTGAGATAAAATAAGTTATAAGCCCTTAGTGTTTAATGAATATATTGTAAAAATAAATATATTTATGTATAAATTAAAAATCTAACATATCTTCCTCTTACTTTTTAAATTTGTTAAATTATGCAGAATGCATCTAAAAGTGTAAGTTGGCATTTTAAAACACTCAGACAATCACTTTTCGTTAGTCATTGCAAACACCTACGTAGTTAGATACTAAATATTGTCAACCTTTGCAAATTCTTCTTGAATTGTCTGAGGCTTGTCAGCACAAATTGTACTTGAATGCTCTAATGTCGTGAAATAATATTTAAGATAGACTACAAATCGTCAACTTTTGCAAATTCTTCTTGTATTGATGGGGCTTGTTAGCGCTAATTGTACTTTAATGCTCTAAGGGCATTTCTATCAACTACACTTCATGAACCTCCTTATCTGATTTCCAACGTGCTAAATCACCAAAGCACAAATCTTACTCCTTAAATATAAATATAAATTATCAATAAATTTTTTAATTCCACTTTTTTATGAGTCTCACATATTTTCCACATTTTCAATTATACTTCTCTATATCAATAAATATGTTCTCATAACAATTTTTACAATTAGTTAGCTTATATTTATATGTATATGTTGCATATTAAAAAAAAAAGAGTGCAAATAATTATTAAAACATAAAAAGCATTTTAGAAAGAAAGTTTCAGCCAAAACAAATATAGAGAAGATAAAAATATTTATTAAACATAAAAAGGAAAAATCCGAATAAAAAGTACGACAAAAAATGAAAAAGGGAAATAACGAACATGGAAATTGAAAATAAAAAGAAGGGTGCGGATATACGCACCACAAAATATTATTAGTTGACCAAAATTGATAAAACACCCCAAAAAATTTTAAAATGTATTTATTTTTACTAAATTAACCCCACAACCATCCCATTTTACCCTAATAATAAAATAAATAATATAATAATAAAAATAAAACAAAATAATAATAAAATAAAACATGGGTCAAGCCACCTCCCCCGAAGGCTATTCCCCCAGCGGCGGCTCCCTCTCTAATCATTTTCGCTATCCATGCCTTGACCTTCCCCATCTCCGCCCTGCCGCCGCCTCCAATCCCCACCTCCCTGAGGGCGTTTTCGTCAACCCTCAGCAAATTGACTACTCATCCGAGATCCCGGCCGAATGCCTCGCCCTGATCTTCCAATCTCTGATCTCCGGCGACTGGCCTGTCGCCGCTGGTTCGTCGTGGAGGGCGAGAGCCGCCACCGCCTTGCCCTGAACGCCTCCGTCGAATGTCTACGCCCACCTCCCTCCCTGCCATCTTTACGCGTTTCGACTCCGTCACCAAGCTCGCCCTCCGGTGCGACCGCAAGTCCGTGAGCCTGAACGACTTCGCAGCAAGTTCGCGAGCCTGAACGCCAACGCGTTGACCCTCCTCCATTGCCGCAACCTCACGCGCCTCAAGCTCCGCGGCTGCCGCGAGATCTCTGATCTCGGAGCTTGAAAGATTAAAATATTAAAAGATAAAAGTTAATTGCATAAATTTTATTTTTTCAATTTTAATTATATATTGTGATAAGGTTATTTTAATTTTTTCATTTATAACTATTTTTCTCTAAAATATTTTGAGATCAACTAATAATATTTTGGGGTGCGTATATCTGTGCCTAAAAAAATAGAAAAAAGAAAAAGAGGAGGGAGATAGTGGCCAAGAAAAGAAGCAACGCCCCATATAAACGCGTGTAATTAACGCGCCAACATTTTGTTTAAATAGTCCGTGCAGTGCATCTCACGCAGGAGCATTGAGCGGTATTCTTTTTATCTTCATTTTTTTATAATCACCCTCACTCAGACATGTCCAAAAGGTTCGAACCGTTGGTTTGATTTGACCAAAAACCTCAAACCACAATCGAACTATGAAACCGGCCGGTTGCAGGCGGTTAGTGAACCGCCGGTTCATGGTTCGGCGCCACGGTTCGGTCGGCCAGTTTGATCTTTTTTTTTTTTTTTTTTAATTTTTTAACTTTTAAAATTCATATATTTTGATTTTTTTCTCTATGTTTATTTCTAATTTTATTTAAAAAACATGTGAGGTTAATCGAGAAAATATTAATAACACTTTAAACTAATTCAAAAAAATTTAAAAGAAATTGAACTTGAACTATTAAATATTAGAAGTTAAAATAAAAAATTTTATTAAAATATTTAAAATTTTGAAGTTAAATTTTTTTTTTTTATATTATTATATTTTTCTTAAATGTACGAGGTTAAGTGAGAAAATAGAACTAACACTTTGAAATTTTGAATTAATTAAAAAGGAATTGAATCATTTAAGATATTTGAAGTTAAAATAAAAAATATATATTTGATATTTTGAGTTTAAGTGAGAAGATAGAAATAATGCTTTTAATAAATTCAAAAAAAGAATTAACAATTTTAAAATACTCAAACTTAAAATTTAAAATTGTTACTTTAAACAATTGAAATAAGTTATATATTAAATTGTAACTCCCCAACTTAAAATCAAATTGCACGTGATTCTCTCGTATCTTACGTACCTTATAGTGGGCGAAAGATATAAATTATCACCAGTTTATCGAATTGTTGCTAGACCAAGAATGATTAACATCTTCATTGCGATCGTGGGGCTATTACTGATAAGATAAAATATTTTTCTTGTTAATCACCAATTCAAAATATCGAACAAGTTTGGTATTAAAAAATGACATAGAAAACGGGTATTTTATAAGTATTAAAAAAAATAAATTACGGTTTGAACAACCGGCTCACGGTTTGGAAAATGTTCAAACCGGAACCGAACCGCCTTATTGGCGGTTTCGATTACGGTTCGAACCGTGGGTCAAACGGTTAACCAAACCGTTGACCGCCGGTTCGGTTTGGCCCAAACTTTGGGGCATCACTAACCTCATTGTACTAATTTTGTTTAGTTAATCGCTGCTTTCGATTAACACGGATTGCGCTCTCTTCACTCCTTTTATGACATGTCGACTCCTGGTGTATTCTGAACCTATTTTATTTTTTTATTTTTAGTTCAGATAATCTGATACCCGTTACTTTCAACTGACACGTGTCACACCATTTTCACTTCGTTTCTGACGTTCTGACTCCTGATGCATCCTCAATTTAGAAAGTTTTTTTTATTTCGGACAACCTTGATATTCGAGAAATTTTTTTCAAGATATGCCCCACCCAAAATTCGAAACCGGGGAATTTAAATAGGGGAATAATGACGCATATACCACTGGGCCACTCATGATTTCGTGTTATAATTTCAAAACCAATATATTGTTTTAGTTAGTTCTCACAATAACTTTTACCCTTATATATCAAAACTACCCCACAATACCCCTATATTTCAGAAATAGTTTAAAACAATAACATAAGTCATTAAAGACTATAAATCAAGTTAAATAAAACAAATATAGAAAAATAAATATTCATCATGAATAATTACGTAATATAAAATATGAATAACTATAATAGACATGTTATAAAATGTTTTAAAATAAATTTCAAAACTACTTTTAAATTAGATAAAAATATATAATTAAGTGTAATTAAATTTTAAATAGTTA
>BMAC01000076.1:66713-89922 GCA_014905375.1 Phtheirospermum japonicum
AAAAAAAAACAAAGGTGTCACAAAATTAATTGAGAATCTTTTATAAACAAAAAATAAAATATTATAATACAATACTAAATCAATCCCAACACTTGAAATCAAGATTTCTTTATAATAAAGTATTATTTAAATATAATTATTTAATAAATTATAGAAATAAAAGAATTTAAACATAATACAGAATAATAATATAAATCATTGAAAATTAAAAAAAAGTTAAATAAACATAGAAATTAAATATTTAATAATGATTTATTAATTAATATATTTGAAAATGACAAACATGACAAAGAATGTTACAAAAATTTATAAAATAAATCACAAAATACATTTAAATTAGATAAAAATAAAATAAAATCTGATTAACTTCAGAGTAACTTCAGAGTAATTATAAGTTTTTATAATCTTATGTGGTTTTATAATTTCTTTCATATTATATTATGTCATATATAATGAATATGTTTGTTTCTATATTTTATATTTTAATCAATTAGTTAGAAGTTTTTGATATTTTTACACTAATTTTATAAGTTTTCTCAAATATATGTTATATGTTTTATATTTTTTATGATTATTCAATCTTCAAATTCATTTAATAAGTATTTATAATAATTATAAATTTGTGTGAATAGTATTTGTTTTATTTTTATAAATATATTTATTTAATTTAAGTAATTTATAAATTTTTAGATTTATTTTATGTATTATATAGTAGAATGTTTGTGAGAAGTTCGAAAAAACACATTTAAAGTTTCAAATAAATAAGTTACGAAAATATATAACTTAAATGAATTACAATATAATCTTAATATTTACTTAGAGATTACTAACAAAGGTAATCTAAACATGTAAATAATTTTTATTCGACAATAAATACTCACGTTGTGCGTGATACGACATATACTGGTACAATAAGTTAAGATTATAATTGTATTTTTTACATGTTTACTAGTAGGATATTAATATTATAATTTAATATCACCAATAAGTAGTGTTTAATTTTTGAAATATTTATATTGGTTCGAGTTACCAGTATGTCAATCACATTCTTTTTTTAATTATATATGCTTCTATTTATTTTTTAGTTTTAACTATTACAATGTTTTAAACAATGTCATTTTATAATTTTCATATAATTTATAAGTTAGCTTTATATTAAATATCGAGAGTTAACGAGTTGGAAATAACTGAAAACTATTTTGTATTATGAGAAATATATCATTTATATCACTAATATATATTTAACAAATTAATAATTTTTTTTTATCAAAAACCGTGTAACAGACTAGTCCTAAAACTAGTTAACATTAACAATAAACCTATAGGGGGAGGTTTACAAACATCAACCTCCCCAATAAAGATGCCCTAATGTCCTAAAGAGTGATAAAATGAGAATATTGATTGATAGAATTAACTTATGATCTAACTTTGTGATCAAAGACCTAAAAGTTTGATTAGTCAAGGCTATAATGTGTGAATTAGTGGGGTCCCAAAAAAGTTGAGGGCCTATATAACATCAAATCTTGAAAACAAAGAGAAAAGAGAAAGATGATAAAAATACATTAATGTCCAATAAGAGATAAAAGAGAGGTGTTTAATGTAGATTAGGATAGGGTTAATCCACGTGATGCGTATGTACTGTGAGGGTACAAACTGTCCCCACAATTGAGCCCTCAAAGTCTACACCAATTATAAGACAAATTAATTTTATTTTGTTGAACTTTATATTTCATGCAATAAGGAAGTAAATAAATTGGGGTTGTGGGTGGAGTTAAAATAATTAGAGGACTCGTGTATGTATATTAGCCTCTCCTTTTTCCTTTCTTTAGTTTGCACATGTATGTTTTTTTTTTAATGTTTTAATTAGATTCTTGAAGAAATCGTAAAGAGTTCCTTCCTTTAGTTTGAACATGTTTTTTTTTATGTTTTAATTAGATTCTTCAAAAAATCGTAAAATCGGGTTCGAACCCTAATCAACATTCTTAGAAAATGAAAGCCGATACCACTTAAATTACAGGGCTAGCTCGTGGTTTAGTTTGCAGGTTTGTTAGGTAACTAGATTTTTTTTTTCTTCTGTAATCGGATGTTTAGCTATCTTGATCTGCAATTATTGAATTACTTATCTTCTGAGAATTGACTCTTTAAGAAATGAAGACAAATTCTTGGACAATATTTTCTTTTCTTGTTATTTTCCCTTCCCTCGTCCAATTAGATATCAACTTAATTTGCAGCAAAACACAGAGAAAATTGGAATTAAATGGTTGTTATTGTAATTAACAAGAGTAATTGAAATGATTGTTGTGATTAAGTGAAGAATGGTGTACTCACGACACCATAGAAGTTCACACACACACACATATACACACACACACACACATATATATATATACACACACACACACACACACACACACACATATATATATATACACACACACACACACACACACACACACACACACTAGTTTAACACCCGCATATTATGTTGGATTTGAAAAATAAATATTCATTAAGAATATTAAAAGAATAATATTGAAAATGGTACACATAAATCGAAGGTTTATTTGTTCTAATTACAGTAAGACTGGTTTTCACAACAAATAATCTTCAAGTATTTTTACTCGTGAATCACGAAATTAGTTATAAGGTATATCAAAATACCAGATCTAAGAGGAACGCCGGAGGTGACATGAACTAGTCTTTACAGGGAGAATCGGATTTAGAGAGGGCATCAGCAGCGCGATTGCCTTCTCGATAAACATGCGAAACCATGAACTCAATCGAGGTAGTGATAAAGAGAATCCGACGCCAACAAGCCAGGAAGCGCTTAGGGACATCCAGGCTACGCTTCACAAAAAGCTCCACCACATAAGTCGAGTCGAATTCCAAACAAATCCATCTCCAACCTCTCTGATCAGCCTCCTCGACCGCAATAATCGCGGCCTCCAACTCTGCCTCAAAGGTGTAGCCCTGGTCAAGCGATCTCAAAAAACTGCATTTTACAAAGCCCCGACACGTGTGGAAAATGCCCGCCGCGATGCAATCTTCCGGACAGCCCAGAGCACTGCCATGTTCACCTTAATCCAACCATTTGAGGGGGGCAACTAGGACACAGGGTAAGGGTGGGCGGAGGCGCGAGCCTACCACGCACACCTAGTTTGCGCAAATAAATCAGATCAAAAATAGTATTTGCCATCGTGCCGCGATCAATGGCGGAAGACTCCAGAATAAGCGGATGGATGAGAATAAGAGCCTTCGTAGTGGAAGGACGAACTCCATTGTAGACGAAATTGCACTGGAGGTGCCAAATCATCCAGATCGTCGATATGAAAGCCGCTTTCCAAAGGAAGAGTACTTATCCACTAAAACGACAGTCAATAGTAAAGACACAAAAATGAGCAAAACCACATGAGAGGGGGAGCTGGATGTCGAAAGCATTCTCAATCCAGCTCCAAATGAACCGCGCAAACTGACAGTCTGTGAGAATATGATCAATCGTCTCAAAGCTGAAGCAGGAAAAGGAAGGACCAATAAACCCCCGCCTGCAGATCACATCGAAGACACCGAATCGATTAATGATCACCTTCCAAACTGTGATAGAACGTTGGGATGGAATATGAGAGGACCAAATCCAACTGCCCCATCGAACCTTGAGAAACTTCTGACAGAGATGGTAATATAAATAAATTACGAGTTATTTATAATAATGTAAGTATGTGACTAATTTATATATCAACAATTATAATATGGGGGACTTCTACGCTGCCTTCACGTCACCATTCGCCACTTAGTGGGGTGCATTTACAACCATTAGATCAATTTTAGGTTTTTTAGATTAAGAGATCTATGGTTGTAAATGCAGGGGGTGAGGGGTATGGTGGCCTTAAAGGCACCGTAGAATTTTCCTATAGTATGAACATAAAAAATATAAATTTTAATAATACTAATTAATAATATTGATTAAACGCCAGTACAATACAATACAGGTTGAGAATATGACATCTTTTGAAAATTTATAAGTATGTTTCTGATCAATGGCGTAGCCAAAACGTTAACATGTATAAACCGGGAATTTTTTTCCTTTAAATAAGTTTTTAATATTTATTTTTTTTATTTTAACACTGTTTATAACACTGTTTGGATAAAAATGGGTCGAGAAAACTTTAAAATATATATCAAGTAAGGTTACTCGGTGAGTAAGCCGAGTGATTCTTGTCTTAGCGAGCTTGCTGAATTTTTATTTTTTAACATTGGTTGGACAGAAATGAGGTTGGATCATTACTATTTATTAGACGTGTTCACCGATTCGCCCGAACCGGCCAAACTGCCGGTCAACGGTTGCCAAAACTGTTGACCACGATTTGAACCGTAACCGTATCCGTAACCGCCATTAAGGCGGTCCGGTTCTGATTTCCCTATTTATTGAACCGTAAACCGGCAGTTTAAACCGCCGGTTTGAGAATTTTAAAAAAAAAATGTCGGGTCAAACTGCCGGTTCAACCGGTTAACAATTAGCTTTTGGACGCGGTCAAGGTGTATTTGAAATCGAAGGTCTTGATCAAGTGACCGTTGATCATAAGTGACTGTTGATTAAACTGCCGGTTTGAACCGAAATCGACCGGTTTGGTCCAAAACTGGCAGTTTTTCCGCCTGATTTTTTTTATTCACTCCTATAAATACCCCTCATTTCCAACTTTCTCTCACACCAATCTATCATCTTCTATTATATCTCTATTTTACATTGTCCCTCTTTGAACACTTAGTGTAAGATTCTTTAATTATCAAGCCTTCCTAATCTTAAACTTATTTAAGTTTAGTGTTATAATTTCAAATATATTTCGTACTTTCTAGTTATAATCCTAAATTTATAATCCCACTACTTTATCCTACTACTACTCTTTCTTATTTTTTTTTTTGTATTAAAATATGAAGGTCTATGGATATAAGAATAATTCTCAAATTCACGATATTGTTAATCAATGTTACCAACATCAATTAACAACATCGACCAGAGTAAATTAAATTTATGCAGCGCAAATTAAAATACGAGAACACGATTGAACAAATTCAGTTCACAAGTAAAAGTACTTGTGAACTTGGGTGTACAAACCCGAAAACTATATTACTTTCTTGTTCACGTTCAATACACAAATATAAAGTAATATATGAAAACTAAATATCAATAAACTTGATACTAAATACTTGTTGACGGAATGGCAAGATGTTTTCCGTTGGTCACGCAACTTCGAAAAGCTTGTTAATCACGATCAATGGCTCCAAGTAGTTCTTCGTGTTCTTCCTTGCTTTGTCGTGCGTCTTGCGTCGTTCTTCTCTCCTCAAAATCCCGTGCTTAAAAAACATGTGTACAAGCTTTTGGATTCTTTGTCTTAAATAGACAATCCTAAAATCCTAAATTTGGTAAATACTTAAAAACAAATCTTAATCACAATCTAAGAATAATTAAAGTCTTGTACATAAACTAGGAAACACAATATATTCCTAAATCTAGTTTCCTAATATATTTCGGGCCTAAGAAAGGCAAATAACAAAATAAGGAATCATTCCCAAAAATAAAATCCTTAACAATCTCCCCCTTTTGCCTTTTTGGACAAAATACCCAAGACGCATGAAATACCCAAAAGACTAAAAACTCCCCCTGAATTAGAAACTCCCCCTAAATGAAGTAACCATTATTTAAAACAAACAAAAACGAATCACATTCACAGCAGCGTCTTCTAAATCCTTCTCCCCCTTTTTGTTCTGAAAGCAAAAGGACTTCAACAAACGAGTCCCGAAGCGCCTGGTGCTGTGCAACCTGGTTACCAAACAAAGTAATATGAGCTCTGTTTTGGAAAAATACAAAGGTTCTTGAGTTTTAGAACAATTCGTAAACAAGCAAACAAACCTTACCATCTCTTTAAAATTTATTTGTCGTTTTCTTGTAGTTCTTTCATCGAGATCTCCAATGATTTGGCTCATAGGATGATTCTTCTGAATTCTTGAAGGAATATTTCTCTAATTCAGGTCAATGGGTTCAACTGGATTCTCCACACTTGGATTAGAATCTGATTTTGCGGCAACTGGAGTTGATGTTGTTATCCCCGTATCAACATTGTTACCAACATCACTCAAATCTCTGGGTTCAGCACCTGCATCTCTGTTTTCAATACCTGCACTTTCATCTACAGGAAGTGTGACATTATTTTGAGGATTTTGATCATAAACCAGATCATCCTCCTCTGCAGGTTTAAAACCACTCATCAAATCATCAAACTTGATGTTAACCGACTCAATCATGCAACACGTTTTAAGATTAAACACTCTATATGCATGACTATTTCGAGAGTATCCCATTAAAACACATTTATCACTCTTTGAGTCAAGTTTTGCAAGATGATTTCTTCCATCTAGCACATAACAAATGCACCCAAATATATGAAAATAACTCAAATTTGGCTTTTTGTCCATCAATAATTCATAGGGAGTAACACAAGATCCTGGTCTAAAATACACCCTATTAATTATATGACATGCAGTGTTTATTGCTTCTGCCCAAAAACGTTTAGTAACCCCATTTGAAATAAGTATAGTCCTAGACATTTCTATAAGAGATCTATTTTTGCGTTCGACTATCTTATTTTGTTGGGAGGTGATGGGTGAAGAAAATTCATGAGTTATACCAACTTTGGAAAAATATTTTGAAAAGGATGCATTATCAAATTCTTTTCCATGATCAAACCTAATCCTACCAATGCTCACACCAAATTGCACACACAACCTTTTTGCAAGTTTTTTAAATATTTTAAAAGTATCAGATTTTTCTTTTAAAAACTCTACCCAAGTAAAGCGTGAAAAATCATCTACAAGCACAAGAACATACCTTTTACCACCAAGGCTCTCAACTTCAAGTGGTCCCAAAAGGTCCATATGAAGGAGTTCGAAACAATATGAGGTAGTGAGACTTTGTACTATTGGATGTGGCACCCTGACTTGCTTACCTTTCTGGCATGCCTTGCAAACTGGAATTTTTTTTGTGTTGAGCTTAGGTAGTCCGATCACAGCATCCTTTTTAACCAAACTTTCCATCATCTTGTAATTGACATGTCCGAGCTTTTGATGCCACACCTCGGCATCACTCAATTGAGACAGCTTGCAGAACACATCACCATTGATTTGATAGCAATTATCTGAGGTCCTCTGACCAATGAGGATGCACGGACCATTCTCCTCATAGACTTCAAACTTCTCACGGTTGAATTTGACACTAAAGCCACCATCGCAAAGTTGACTTATGCTTATTAAGTTAGCAGTAAGTCCTTCTACCAACAACACATTCTTCAGAATTACGACGCCGGGAACACGGAGAGTTCCTTGGCCAATGATTTGGCCATTTGCACCTCCACCATACTTAATCTTTCCTCCTTGAAACTTGACAATATTCGAGAGGAGATCTTCCGAGCCGGTCATATGCTTGGAGCATCCACTATCAAAATACCAGGCTCTAGGGTCATGAGATTTCAGGGAGGTATGGATCATATTACACTTGACACTATTTTTCTTGACCCACACTTGTTTGAACCTGGTGTTGGTATTGATGTTGGTAACACGGGAACCAACATGGGATTCAGCAGTCAACTTCGACCTTTTAAAACGAGATTGCTTGCTAATAAGCTTCCAGCAGTATGGTCGTATGTGACCTGGTTCACCACAATGATGGCATACGTATTGTCTTCTTCTCTTGTGGCGTTTGGTCGACTTCACCTTTTGACTTGAAACTGGCTTTTGAACATGCTTGTATCCAATCCCGTGTTTTGAACAATTCGGGATACTCGATTCCAAAATCTCATCCACCGTGGCCTTGCCTTTGTTGAGGTTTGTGAGGATTTCTTGGGCCTCCTTCAACTCGGTTTTCACCTTTTCTAACTCAGCATCCTTCTTGGTGAGCGACGTTTCCAAGCGAACAATTATGTCAAGCTGATCATCCTTTTCTTTGGTTAGCTTTTCTACTTCCTTTGCGAGATCTTTGGCCTTGAGTACCTGTTTACTCCAACTGACAAATAATTTCTGGTGGTCAATACTCAGCTGCTCGTATTCCTCATAATAATCAGTGGTCTCGGCATTCAGGCACACGATGTTGTCTGCAAGCAAACCAACATGGACATCGTCGTCCCATACAACATGGGTAAATAAGGATGGATCAGGTTCAGTTGACTCGAAATCATTGACATCCTCTATAGCAACCATGCTCTTCTTCCTCGGAGTATCCATAGTACCTAGACAAATAAGGATCAGTACTTAAAAGGTTAAGTAACCCGCTATAGATGCCAATTGTAAAATATGAATGTTTATGGATATAAGAATAATTCTCAGATTCACGATGTTGTTAATCAATGCTACCAACATCAGTTAACAACATCGACCAAAGTAAATTAAATGTATGCAGTGGAAATTAAAATACGAGAACACGATTAAACAAATTCAGTTCACAAGTAAAAGTACTTGTGAGCTTGGGTGTACAAACCCGAAAACTATATTACTTTCTTATTCACGTTCAATACACAAATATAAAGTAATATATGAAAACTAAATATCAATAAACTTGATACTAAATACTTGTTGCCGGAATGGCAAGATCTTCTCCGTTGGTAACGCAACTTCGAAAAACTTGTTAATCACGATCAATGGCTCCAAGTAGTTCTTCGTGTTCTTCCTTGCTTTGCCGTGCGTCTTGCGTCGTTCTTCTCTCCTCAAAATCCCGTGCTTAAAAAACGTGTGTACAAGCTTTTGGATTCTTTGTCTTAAATAGACAATCCTAGAATCCTAAACTTGGTAAATATTTAAAAATAAATCCTAATCACAATTTAGGAATAATTAAAGTCTTGTACATAAACTAGAAAACACAATATATTCCTAAATCTAATTTCCTAATATATTTTGGGCCTAAGAAAGGCAAATAACAAAATAAGGAATTATTTACAAGAATAAAATTCTTAACAGATTCAAATGTAACTACAAGGAGGACAGGTAAGTACGAACTCCTCTTCTTTATTTACATATTCCAACACTACTCATTCAAAGGAATTAGAAAATTTTGTTTCTTCTAGATCTCTTCCTTTTAACTTTGTCGGTGATGATTTATATGAAAAGTTCACCCAACTTTCTTTTAATCCATCGAGTACGAGAGTCCCACGCTCTACCCTTACCCGTGATATTAAAAATGTTGTTGGTGAATATAGTTTAAACTTATGTAATGAATTTGCTATTTTACCAAATAAAGTTTCAATTTGCTCGAATGTTTGGAGTGATCATTGGGATTGAAACTCTTACATGGGTGTTACATGTCATTGGGTTGATAACTCATAGACTTTACTAAAACGTTTGCTTGCATATAGAGATTTTAAACCTCCTCACAATGCACATAATATTTGTCAGTTAATTCATTTGATTTGTCAAGAGTATGGTCTAGTTGAAAAAATATTTCTATTTTATTTGACAATGCAACTTCTAATACGGCGAGTGTTAATGAGCTTATTAGTATTTGTAAACCATCTATTTGTGGCTTATCTTTTCATATTAGATGCATATGCTATATTTTGAATTTGTGTGCTTAAGATGGTTTGAATATTTTGAAAAATGAACTTTCTCTCATTAAAGCGGCAGTCACGTGTATTCATAAAAATAAGTCTTTGCAATGAAAATGGCGAGATTTTGTAAGAAAAACGGGTTTGAACTGAAATTCTTTTCAACCGATGTGTCTACTCATTGGAACTCTACATATAAATTATTGAAAGATACATATTCTTATAGAGAGGTTTTGTGTTCGTTTTTTGGCCAACAAGAAACTGGAATTATGGTATATACAAACCACTGGTCTACATGTAATTATTTGAAAAATATTTTAAAGGTGTTTAATGATGCTACTAATTTATTTTCCGATGTTTATTATCCCACTTCTTACCTTGTTGTTGAATATTGTGTTAAAATTACATTTATTTTTAGGGAGTGCATGACAAATGAATGATTGGTAAATGTGTTGTTTCTATGAAACGAAAATGGTTGAAGTATTTTTATTACATTCCAAGTATATTTTTAGTTGCTACATTATTAGATCCTAATAATAGAGAAAGTGGTTTAAAACTTTATCTTAACAGTTATTATGATACTTTATTGCCGTTTGAAGAGTTTGAATATCCTTCCGGTTAAAATATTATTCAAAATGTGAATAAGTCTTTATTTGATATATTTAAAGAATAGAGTATAAATTTTGATGGTCATCTTCCTATGAGTACCGGGCGACAAACTTCTACTAGAAGTGGTAATCCTAGTAGAAGTGGTGACGACGACGATGAAATTGAGGGATTTCAAGATTTTTTGAAATTAAAAAAAATCACGAATGGGGCGTTCGGGTTATTTATTCGGTTCTAACCCTTATCGAGAACTTGAAACTTATCTAACAACGACTTTTGAGTATGGAACGTTGGGAGAAAATAAAGCCGACAGCGAGTTTGATATTTTGAATTGGTGGGTATCGAGAAAATCACTTTATCCCGTTGTTAACATCATTGCGAGGGAGATATTGGCCGTTCCCATATCAACCGTTTCAGTCGAACAAGCATTCAGTGAAGGGGGTACATGCTGGACGAGCGGAGATCCAAACTTACACCTCACAATCTCGAGTGTCAAATGTTRTTGCATGATTGGGTCAACGCCGATCGATGGAAACAAAAAAACGTTCTTAGTGAAAATGAAGAGAGCGAGATGTATTATGATACTACGGGATCTAGCAACGAGTCGGTAAATGGATGAGTATGGTACCCCCTGCACCACCGCTTCCGATTCCAAGGTAAGTAAGGTAAGTGAGAACTACGTGAACTTTGATTCCAAGGTAAGGGATACGTATGCAACTATCTTTAATTATTTGAAATTAAAATTTCAAGTTTTAACTTCAAATATTTGAAAATAGTTCAAGTCCAATTTCTTTTTAATTTTCTTTTTGAATTTATTAAAAATATTATTCATATTTTCTCGCTTAACTTCAAGATTTTAAAATTCTTCTAATATATATATTTTTTTAATTTCAAATATTTTAAATGGTTCAATTTCATATTTTTTTAATAAACTCAAAATTTAAAAGTATTTGTTATATTCTCTCACTAACTTCAAAATTTTAAAGTTCTTCTAATATAATTTTTTTTATTTTAACTTCAAATATTTTAAATGGTTCAATTTTATTTTTTTAATAAATTCAAGATTTCAAAGTATTTGTTATATTTTCCCACTAACTTCAAAATTTTAAAATTCTTCTAATATAATTTTTTTTATTTGAACTTCAAATATTTTAAATGGTTCAATTTCATATTTTTTTAATAAATCTAAAATTTCAAAGTATTTATTTTATTTTCTCACTAACTTCAAAATTTTAAAAATTTTCAATATAATTTTTTTTTAACTTCAAATATTCTAAATGGTTCAATTTCACATTTTTTAATAAATTCGAAATTTCATAATATTTGTTCTATTTTCTCATTTGATCTCATATCACATACATTTAAAAAAATATATATTAACTTCGAAAATCCAAAAACTATGAATTTTTATTTTAAAAAAAATTCGGTCAAACCGAACCGGAATCGAACCGTGAACCGACGGTTTGCAAACCACCAGTTTCACGATTCGGTTCCGATTCGAAATTTCTATCAAAATCGCATCAACGGTTCGAACCGTCTGAACACGTCTACTATTTATATTACCCGCACAGAAATGGGGTGTGCCCAAGCCTGGGCCCAGGTTGGCCCCACTTTGTCTACGCCATTGTTTCAGATACATACATTAGCAACAAGACTTACAAAGTGTGTTTTTTTTTAAAAGAACCCCTGAGGTTTGACATAATTGGGAAAAAAAAAAATCAGTTATATAATGAAAAAATGGGATATTTCCAAGTAGTGGACCCATAATATGAAGTGGTAAAATTAGAAAATGAAAATTATAGTAAAAAAAAAAAAAGGATCAATTTAGGTCCCTAGGGACAAGGTCATGAAAAACTGAAAACTTCGTTATTTTATCTTTATCAAGTAATTCCTTCTCGAATGACACAATATATAATATAATATAATATGAGCAAACATATCCATTTTGCAAAATTTATCGAAGAAATGTTAAAGTTCACCTTTTTTATAGGGTACAAAAGCTAACATAACATGAGGTTCAGCCTAGTTATAAAAACCAACTTATCTTTCAAAATTATAAATTTTGCCCACTTATACTTATTCTAATTTCAAGAATTGCACCCTGATGACTGGTCAGTGGTGTATTTGTTACATCTTAATGGTAAAAATAAATAAATAAATAAATAAAGCTGGGAAACCAATTGACATGCATATTTTGGTTCAAGAATTCTAAAAAAGGAGAAAAGAAAATGACAAACAGCAGCAGCAAATGAACATAATAAGAAGCATTGAATGCAGATGCAATCCCAAACGGCACACCATCTCAATCTCACCAACTTATATAAGTACTATTACTATTAAAACCCATTCATGGGAAAAATAAAATCAAAATCAAAACACACACACACACACACTAGCGTACAATTCCCACCCTCAAAATCAGGGCTTTTGCAGAGAGATCCATTTCCCAGTGCATATTAAGACAAAAACAAATGAAAATTAACAAACTTATCAATTTGACAAGTCCTTTTCCATGGAGTTTGGCAGGGAGACAAACTGATGACTATGCATATTCAATCTTTTTTTCACCTCCCCCCCTAAAACCAAATGGGACCCATTTACAAGTTGGCATCTATATTCACCCAATCACAGCCGGCCATTTGTCAACCACCACAGATTCCTGATTTTATCCACCAAGTTTATCATAACTTAGTATATATACACACACACTCACTCAACTCCTTACTAGCTAATATATTCACTTCCCCATTTTCACATTGCTCACACACAATTTTTATTGAAAAAAACATCTGATATTTTTCATTGATCAGTTTATTGAAATTAATGGGCTCGAGCCGAGGACAAAAGTTGGACTCGTGGCAAAAGTGTTGTCGTTACGTGCAAGAGCAAAGAACGCGTTTTTATATAGTGTGGAGGTGTTCGATTATTCTTATACGATGCAAGCTCGAAGGCGTGAGGTTCGACGATTGAGAGGAGGAAAAAAAAAGGGTATAAATGGGATTTCAGTGCAAAGAGTTGATCTAATTGCAAGATGAAGAAGTGTATGTGTATTTGATGCTTGGGGAGGTTGGTTTTTTTTGTTTTTAGTTTTTTGTTTTTGTTTTTGTGCAGAGCAAATTGAATGCCTAAACAGGTTTTTATTATAGCTAAAATATGAATATGTGGGCAAAGAGCAAAAGCTAAATGCAACTCTTTTTTTGCAGATTATGCTTACTAATTAATTATGTACATTAACTAAGATTTCATAATGTTATTTATACTCTCTGTCTCTCTCTACCATCTACCTTGTATATGGAAATTGTTTATGATTAAGCTAAATTTTGTTACATTTCTGTAATTAAAAAAGATAAAGTTGGATTAATAACTAAGAGAGTTTGCATTCTTTGTAGGAATTTCAGATTAATTTTTTTTTTATTCATTGCCTTCAAACTAACTGAATCCTTTTATGTACTTCAGACATAACTATTTCTAATTCTGGGCATGGTTACAGCATTTTAATATTACGTTATTTATTATTTTGGCCATCTGCTTGGAATTGAGTAAATTAGCTGGGTTTGAACTGAAACCAAATGAAGATACATATTTGCAATGGAAACACTTTGTTTTCGATACTTTAACATACTTTTTGTGATTATGATACTTTAACTTTTTCTTTTTACAATTTAATTTGAGTTAATTATAACTGTTTTGTAATATTCAAATAAACTTTTGAAATACTTTTATATAGTCTCACCATAAAACAGACCGTGCATAATATTTTCATTTTTCCAGCGTAGCTAATCCAAGCCGCTCAACCGGTTTAACAAAGTTGATTTGATTCGATCAAATGAAAAAAAAAAAAAAAACTCTTATCTGATCAAATTCCAATCACTGATATGGAAAAACATTCAGATATCAAATATAAGCAGTGTTGTAAAAATCGACAGCCATGAGTAGACCAAAACGATTGTCCAAATGTGTAGAAAAAATTGTCTCTAAGGTCGCTAAAATAAAGAGAAAAATAAATAAATTGTAGTGTATACAAGGCGTTGGGCTGCCACACGACTAGCGCCTAGCGATTTTTGCAACATTGAATATGATACAAGTTTAGCTTTCTGAACTTTAAAAAAAAAAAAAACAAAAAAAAAAACCCTTCAAACAAGCTTTTTTTTTTTTTTTTTCCACCAATTTTTCGTAATAAATTTCAAGTAGCATGTATATATATTATCCATCCCTAACATAAAACCAATAAACAACTCTTGAAAGCATATAATCATCTTGGGTTTTGAATCTTAAATCACCCGAGCATTAGAGCATTGCGGTCAAAACCTCATCAAATACACATAATATTGTGGCACTTGGCAACCTCTAATTCTTACTTGGCTCAATATATAAAGAATGCTACATATACATACTATCAAAGTTACACACCCATTTACTATCGCACCAGAATTGTTTCTTCATTTCCTTCACCAAAACTTATAATACCTCGAGAGGTGAGGCCCGCACAAAAACTCAGTCTTACTTTCTTGTTCCAAAAAGGGGCTTCATCAACATAACTACTTTGCAATAGTTGCCGAACTTGAGTCATTGGCGTTTGAATTCTTGGGGTTCTGGCCGTGCTTAAGATGGCTCACCTGAGTAAATGTAAGATTAAATATTTTAAGTTGAGCGGCGAACAAGACCAAATGCACGAACAAGTAACCATCCTACTATAATAATATCAAGGTGTTGGGAAAAAATGACCAATGTCCTAAAATTGACCTATATGATTTATCTAAAACATGGCTGAAAGGCTTACGGTGTTTATATATAAAGTCCTGAGTAAACAAAATGTATTTCATAATCTTATAGGTTGATTACAAAAACTACTCCTCCGACTCCTAAACCAAAAACTGGCCGGCAATGCCCATTTTGAGCTCGCTCTGGCGGATGTGAGGTTTAGCTTGACCACACACACAAAAAAAAAAAAAAATGACAAAGAAAAAAACACTAGAAAAAGTTAAAAGAATTACAAAACTTCAAAAAAAAAAAACAAAAAAACATGACAAAGATGGTCTTGTTCCGCCAGATGGCCTGACACAAGTTTTTGCCTCCCCAAGAATTTTATAATTGTGAGCGTCGTATATGATAACTTACCGAGTTTTTTGGTCCAGTTAACCTCCGACTTGACGGGGCTCGCGCAACTGACGAAGCAGCTGCAGCTGCTGCCACACGTATCCTGCATCACGACAAAATGTTATAAAATTTTCATCAGAGTAATCACCATGCATAATCTAACTATCGGCTCCACGTCTCATGTACCTTTTTATGTACATCAACAAACTCATCCGTCTCATCAACAATTTCCTCCTGCATTTAAGAGAGAAAGGGGGGGGCAGAAATCAGCCTCACCCAAAGTGCAAAATATGGGTAGCCTCGGTCAAAAAAAAAACACAAAAAAAAACTTGCCTGTAAAAGTTCTTCAAATACATCTTCTAATGTAATAATACCAATAACCTCACCATCTTCGGAGAAATCCGATGAAGGGGACATTACGTCGGTAATGTGCGTCAGGTTATTTTTGGAGGCGTGTCTCGAGAATTTCTCAATGTCAACAACAACAACATCGTCTGCTTTCTTATCTTTATTCGATAACAACGGGGTAGTTAAATCTGAATTACCGTTAGTAACTTCGTTCTCCACAAACTTCTCGAGAATCAACGAAGGTTTTCTGCTTCTCCATCCCGACTTCACCACAGCAGCCATATGGCTACTACCTTTTTGGAACTCGTTGAGTATGTCATACAGTGGCATATCTGCAGGAACACTGGAAATGATAGCGAGTGTTTTTTAAAAACATAAAAGGAGAAAAAAAAAAAAAAAAAAGTGATTGTGTCCAACCCGTAGCCAGGATTTCATAATACCTTGGGCTGGCCGCAAATAGACTAATACTAGAATTTATTGGATTGGGCTATACTATATAAATCCAGTATCTGTATAACCTTTTTTATTTTTTGGTGCCTACTATTTTTTTTTGGGACCTTGCACTTGGGCTGGTGCCCAAGGTATCCAAAGGGTGACTCCGCCTCTGAATTTGTGTCAGCTTTTTGCTTTAAAAAATATATATATAGCATTTTCAAATACAGATTTTTGCAACTCCACTTGCGAATCTTAAAGTGCTTTAAATTTCTGATTCTGCTTTTGGTTTGACTTACATAGCAATAAAGTGTTTTTACAGAGATAATTGCACTTTAGGTCCCACAGGATTTAAGAAGATTGAATGAGCTTTCATTTTGTTTACTTTCATTTTTGGAAAGAATAGTGAGAAAAATTATTTTGGAATTAGTAGGAATGAATTTTAAGAGTGTGATTGGTTGTGAGGTTTAAAAGTAATGACGATAGCTGACGAGATATGAAAATGATAAAATAATGATTGAAAATGCAACCGTCGCCGATTTAATTAGCGGATGGGGCCGTCATCCGATAGCTTTTGTTAGGCAGATCATTTAGGCTTGGCTCGGCGTTTTGTGATTCGAGTTGCCGTCCAAGGCCTTTCCTTGTATATGAACTCGAGGCATAATATATAAGGTTGGGGATTCGTCCCCATAATATTGTGTGCGCTTGTCGTGTGCGTGTGTTAAGTCTTACGCTTGCGTAATTGAGCATACGACGAGATAACTCGGATCCTCCCTGGACACGAGTAATTGATGAGGCAAATACGAGTGTTGGCGAGGGAGAAAGTAGGCTGACTGGTTGTTGAGGGGCAATCAGGCCGCACATAGTCGGCGATTGACGCGAAAATTCTAGGCATAAAATTGACCGGGTGACAAATGGAGAGGGTGAATAATGAAATTTTTGTGGAAATGTGTAGAGCACTAATTTATTTCTTTATATATTTTTGAAAAGTGTGTCAATGCGACTGAAAATGGAAAAATGAGAATAAGTGAATAGTGTGTTTTCTCAATCTTTTGTATAGAAAAATATAAATATTTGGTACAAACTTTTCTCAACTTGAATGCAAATCCAAAGTTTGACATACAACAGCATAATTTGCAATTTCGGTCCCATAAGAATCCGATGTTGCATTTTTTGTCCCAAAAGTGCGAAATAAAAACCTTCGAGTGGGACTAAAGTGCAAAAAATATATACTGGGGCCAAAAGTGCAAAAAATCTCAAGTGTGGGGCCAAAAGTGCAAAGAAATCTCACCCTCTTTTCAATTCAATTCAACTTTTAGTGTCTATTTTGCAAATACTACCAACTTTCTAATGCCATACCGTGGAATTCTGCGAATAGAAACAGAACTCACTGGGGTCTCGGTTTCAGCTCTCACCGTGAGAAGACTCTTTACCTAATAATAAGGTAGTTAAAAGCGTTACATCATCTTTACATACAGAATAAAAGCCTAAAAAATTCCAGACGGTTTACCAGTAAAAGTCCGATAATATTCTTAGGGTTGCCAGAATAGACAGGAACTCGACTATGACCACGAGCCAGAATTTTTCCCATTGCTTCCCTGAGAGGATTAAATTGAACGTAAGGTCTTTATTAAACTAAAAAGTATGTAAAAACACAATATCAAGGTGAGTTACACAAAATATGAATTACTTACGATTTAATTTATACTATTGATATCATTATTCAAGTAAAAGAAAATTGCAATCCTATTAAAGAACTGCAGGAAAAAATTTGTCAACTGAGCGAGTAATTCTTACCAGTCTAACTTTGAATTGACATCCAAGGAAAACGTTGACTCAATGGGGGTCATGGCCTCCTCAGCAGTCTGTTTGCAGTAGCAGAAAAACAAATGAAAATTATAATCTCAAAAAAAAAACAAAAAACTTGGGGGATGGAGGGTGTGGGGGTGGAATCAGGATTCCAAATATACCTTCTCCGTCAAATCTAGTGCACCACTAATAATTGTTGTCTCATCATGTGTGAGCTCACCGCCTTTACCAGCCTACAACCAAAAACAATTGCTTAACAATGTTGATTGGAAATTGCAAAATGACTGAGAGACAAAACTTGGCAAGTGCAGCATATTAAATGTTTGAGCGGAATGAAAATATTGACACTCGATACGAAAAACAATAAAAAAAAAATTATTTAAAAGCATTTTTACCTCCTGGCTGTGGATAGAGACAAGAGCCTTCAGCTGAGCTCGTCTAAATAGTACCTCGTTATGTCCCAGCACACAATCCAGAATCTGAATTTGAAAAAAAACTTTTTATAATTTACGAGTATAGAACAATCAAGTAACAGCAATGTTAAGCTTAACACACAATATATTAAAATATCTTATGTAAACCAAAATACTGAGAAATAGAAATAACTAAATGATCCAGACTAAGATTATTAAGATTCTTATTTTGAGCCTTCCAGACTGCTCCACGAATACTAAATCTCATTGTATTGATGCTTGAATCTAGCTATTTGGTTTCCCAGAATATTTATTAGGGTTAATTGCAAAAAGTACCCTTGGAAACCCCCCTTCACATTTATACAAACATTACAATAAAACCCATAATTTTAACACTGAATCAAACGTTCAGGGTTTTTTGTAATTTTGAGCATTAGTTGAGTTTTTCCGAAATTAGGTCAAACCTCAAGGGTACTTTTTTTTTTTTAATAATCCGTATTTATTGATTGAACAAAACGCTAGTCGATTGAATCCATAAGAAAACGTGTGAAGAACACTTCCACTTTGGCGATACCGAAATTACCTTTCCTATTGGGTAAGAAATAGGATAGCATAAAACCATCAGAATCCGCACGAGCCAAATGAGATTTGCACCCACAGCAAGTCCATATCTAGTGCATATGGCTTGAGGAATAACCTGACAACACAAAAGAATAAATACCTGAGACGGATGTAAAAATATCAACTTAAATTAGTCAGCATAATCATTAAAATAAATAAATAAAATACCTCCCCGAAAAATAGAACAAAAGTGACGGACAGTATAATGGCGACGTACTGGTTGAAAATCCTATCCAGGTATATTGGAAGTGCCTGCAGGATACAAAAACGATATCGAAGTACAACATTTAGCATGTAAATTCCGAAAATTTAATATTGTAAAAATTAAAAAATACCTCCATTGCCCCGGCATTACATAAAAGCAATGTCACAAGTAGCTGGTGCTGCTTCTTAACAACTGGAAATATCATAGCTGATAATAAAAAAACAAACTAACGATTAAAGGGAAATTCAAACTTCTGGTAAAAGGATAAAATCTTAATCCCCTTATTTTCAGAAATCTAATCAAACCTATTCATAGATTTTGCCCAATTACATTAGCAAACAATATTGAAATCAATAACACTACTTTAAATTTTAATAAAATCAATCCTTATCCAGCCATCCTCAATCCCTCAAAACACAGACAAAACGACATCGTAGCACTTAAATTTATCGACAATTCAATTAGAACCACTAACAAAAAGGGGGAAATGGACCGACCGGCCTGTTTCTTCTCAGACGGGGTGCCACTGCGCTGGAGGATCTCGAGGTCGACGAGGCCCAAAGACATTAGGCCCAATGTCAGGCCCGACATTATTCCCGCGAAGATAACCAAGAAACACGAAATCCCGGCGTACGTGAACCAGAGGACCGTGCCGAACTCTATCTCCGTCCCCAGACGGCCGCCGGAGCCTCCGTTCCTGATCGCCATAGAGAGCAGCGCCACCGCACTGAACGGGTGCATGATTGTCTCTTTCTCTATCACACCACACTCCCTCTATTTGATTTTTCTCTCTCCCTCTCAAGATTTTCTTCTCTGTAGTCTGTACGTGCGTTCGGAGGAGAAAAGTACGTGTCATTTATTTGACCCAGTGACTTTTCTTTTTCCTTTTTCCTTTATTTTTATGTTTTTCTTTTGATAAATATTTGTGCAATCTGATGTTATGCAGTGAAATCGAATGATATAAATTATGATTTTACGAAATATTGAAAATTAATGATAGTAAAAAAGTTGAGATCATATGTGATTTATACTTGAAAAATCAAAATTTTACATCTTATAATAATAATGTTTAAAATTTTACTTTTATATATATATATACACAATTACAAATATTTATATATTAAATATTATAATACTAAATAATGTTGTATTACACACGAGTATTGTGTTAGTATTTGTGTAATCTAATAACATTTAGTGGCAATATAAAATAATTATATTTAATGTTAACAACCCAAATTACTCATGCATACATTGATGATTCTACAAATTTTTATAGGGATAATTACAAAAATAGCTTTAAATTTTTATTTCATCTTATGTTTATTCAACGGGCAAAAAATATTTCGAAATCCCATCACATTTACAAAAATATTGCAGTTTTTTAAATTATGTCAAACCTTAAAAGGTACTTTTTGTAACTATCCTTTATTATTTTTTAATAAATAGAAACATGAAAGAGTAAGATAAAAGGTTTTTTATTTTTACGGAGAAAAGGAAATATGAATACTATTAAAAGCCTTCTTTTAAGGAGTTCACAAGTGATAAGATATGCATGTAATTGAGTTTAAAGGTTCTTTATATTGATGGACGTCACATGATTCATCCAAAATGGTTCATTGTCCCAAGTTTTAAAACATTTAGAAGCGATTATAAGATGCATGAAAAGTTTTGTAAATAACTTGGAAAAACCATGTTTATGGTTTGATGAAATATTTCGTCTTGTAATATAATTGATTAAATTATGCTTGTATTCATGGGTCTTGAAAAGTTTTGATAAAAATAAAAAATAAAAAATAAAAATAAACAAATAGTAAACTGATCATGTGCTATTTACGTGGTGCCATGGGGGATGATTCCAAAATCTACTTATCCCAGATCCATGTATGTCAGTAACATGTTTTATTAAATTCCAGGAACATCATAAATCATTCAATAAACATTAGACATTAATAAGAATGACATTAAACTCCTAATTTACTAATGAATATGTGTTTTTACTCAAATATGATACTTTGTTGATTGAACCTCCTCATTGTTTATAAGCCCGTTGGATCGTCATTGTCTCGACCCGCAAATCTCTGTCCATTTGTTCTTGACCGCCATTTGTAGGGTTTTGATCCTAGCTGCTCGTCTACCCTATTTATGTCCTAACATTATGAGACCACCTTTTATTATATCTGTTAATAATATGGCCCAAGTCCCTATATATTATTTCCCCGGCCCATTCTGCAGCCCATTTGCTGGTTGCCCAAAGGCCACTACCCAACTCTATCGGGTCGGGCGAACCGGACCCGTCCAGGTCTTAATCCTGGCCGCTCATTTTAGGTTTTCAATTTGGGCCACTCATCACCCCCTTATAACCCCTCACCCGAAACCCTAATTCATTTAACCCTCTYGTGCTCTCTCTCTCTTCGGCTGTTTCTCCTCCTCTCTCCCGATCTTTGGTCTTCACCCTTCTCGTTTTTCCCCCTCGCCGGAAAATCGAAACTTGCTAGTGGAGATAACGTGATCCTTTGTGAGAGTGAGGTTCGGGGTGAGAGTGTTGCTAGGGTTCGGGTCTGGGGGTTAAGGTCAACGGGTCCGGTGCGCCGCCTTGGGTCGCCATCCGAGGGTACCAGCGGCTGCCGGCGGCGGTTGAGGAAATACGGGAGCCGGTTTACTGTGGTATTTGAAAGGGGGCCGAATTTGTGGAGATCTGAGCCGGTTCTCAGATCTACGGCCTGTCCCGTTCCGGCGACCGACGGAAAAGGGGGTTTTCTCGTTATAGCATATATCAGTCATTGTTTCTCTTTCGTTTCTCTATTTTTCGTCTTCTATTGATTTCCTTTATCTCGTGTTTCAGGTGGCGGCCGGAACATTGCTGAAATTTGGAGTGAAGACGAAAGGCTCGTTGTTCATCTGCTGCCGTGTCGTGGGCTGGAGCGAGCTGCTGCGTGCGGGCTGTTCAACCGGGCCTGAAAGGAAGACAGAGGGAAGAAAGGCTAACTACGGACAGAGTTGATCACTGTCCGGGCCTCGAACAAGCTCGACGAATAAATTAAAAAGGACGAAACTGCCCCTTGGCGTTCCGCTGCGCTAAAAAACGATCAGCCATGAGTCGTTCGACGGTCGGCTACGCACCCAACAGTGGTATCAGAGCGTAGATGGCCGTCCGACGCTCCGGTGAATTGGGGCTACCTAGAGCCCCGCTCTGGTATAAACTGCTTGACCCCTAGTTGTTAACTTTGTGTTGTTTAATATCGTTGGTCGTATGTTCTTAATTGGTTGAGGCATTGCCGGGGTCAGAATTATCATATGYTGCTTTGTGYTGTTCCATGTTAATCTGTACAATTCTATTATTGCTCTTGACTGGTTGAGGCATTGCCGGGGTCTGAGGTGTCTTATATTGCTTTGTGCTGTCTTGTTCTAATCTGCCTTCGTGTTGCGTTTTTTTTAGTTGTTGTCTCGTTTCTTTTAATCTTGCTTTCGTCGGTCCACGCACGTCAAACCCTCTTGCCCGGGCCGCTCAGCGCCATAGGGGATCTTGAGGGGCGTGGGCTGTCGATTTWGTGATAAGGTCACTAACCGACTTATCTTTTATAAGTTAGTCTGTGTACCGACGAGCTCCCGCTGTGATCTAATCAATCCAGCGATTGATCGTCCCTGATTTACGTGCTTCGTGTGTGTTGCTGTTTTTTGAGTTAATTTGCCTACGTGCTTGCACTCTTCTGTCAATTGTTGCTGTGTGTAACTTGCTGTGGGTGTCTCCAGTTTTTTTTTAAAAACTTGTGTGTTTTTCAAAAATGTCTTCGACGTCGGCTTTTAACTTACCTCCGTTTAATGGTAAAACAGATTTCGCCATTTGGCAACMGAAAATGAAAGGAATTTTAATTCAGCAAAAGGTTTTCAAAGCGATAAGTGGTTTTTCGGGAGAAATTACAGAAAAAAATCTTGAAATGGATGAGTATGCTTACTCTTCGATTATTTTAAGTCTGTCTGATTCTATTTTGCGTAAAGTTGGTAAACTTGATACGGCAAAGGAGTTATGGGAAAAACTTGAGGAGTTATATACCGAAACCTCTTTGCCGAACAAGCTGTTTCTGCTTGAAAATTTT
>BMAC01000076.1:95285-143304 GCA_014905375.1 Phtheirospermum japonicum
TCAAAAACGATCAGCCATGAGTCGTTCGACGGTCGGCTACGCACCCAACAATATCATATATCATTTGACCGCCTCAACAAACCATCTATCTGACTCACCCCAACATTCAATAAATAAAACAAAAACGAGTTTTCTATTTCTCTATCCCACACAAAAGAGCTCACACACTCCCACACCGTCGGGTCGGCCTTCGTCCACCGCCACCCACCGTTCATCGGCGATGTTTTTTTACAAAATTTATCACGTTTGAATCGTCTCGTCTTTCTTATTCCCAAATTCAAAATTGAGTTTACGATTTAATGCTCCAACCACCATAAATCTGAAGTCAATGTTACAAATCCATTAACTTTAACCTTAGATCTACATTGATTCAATGTGTCAAACTCTGTCGATTACCACCTCCCAACTACTCTCGTCCCACTCTACAAAATTACATATTCAAATTTTTTAGATATAAAAAAAATATCATCAAAAAATACATCAAAATATGTCTGACTAAAAGTATCACGAATTCAACTAAAAATATCACATATTTAACTAAAAGTAAAATATATTTTGTTTTTAGTTTTACATTTATATTTATATTTTTTTTTACAAAAATAAATGTATCATAAAAAACGTTGTTCTTTTACAAATATAGTTAAAATGTCATATATTTTCTATAATAAAATTTGTGTTTTTATATCTATACCTTTTACACTTGGTTAATTAAAGTATCACAAAATGTTGATAACATGACATGATTAAAGTATCACATGTTTCCTGATACTTTTACTACATTTTTAATACTCGATATAAAACAAAAATACTTGTCCTTAAAAAATGTGATACTTTAACTCAAGTTACGAAACTTTTACGGCACTTTGCAAACATAAACTATCATAAGTAAAATAATTTTAAATAAATTTGTGATACTTTTTATGTAATTTGTGATACTTTGTATTGAAATATAATATACAATATTTGTACATAAAGTTGTAATTTTTTAAATAAAATTTAGGATATATTTATATAAAAGTATCATATTAATTTGTATATTTTTACCTATACTTGTAATATTTTTAGTTGAATATGTAATACATTAAATTGAATTTTTCTGTCAACGTATCTCCGACGATCCCCAATCCCCACCCTCCACCCATTCTATATAAACACGAAAACAAAAGGATTTAAAAAAAAAAAACAGCCTCCGACCACAACATCACACAATCCCCACATCTCACCCTACCACGCACAACAGCACACTGCAACCACACACCAAAACACATGCACCTAGTAAACACATCACCAACATCCTCAACACCATATAACACCACCACACACACACAAGCACACACCAACCGGCGGCTATGGTGAGAGAGAGAAGGGGGGGGGGGGGGGGGGGGGGAGGGGATACCTGGTGCCAATTTTTGGTGATGTCATAAATTGCAACGTGAGGAGTTGAACGGTGATTGTCGATACAAATTTGATCCTATGAATCGTCACAAATCTAAGGCCAAATTGACGATTCTTAAACTTTGACTACAAATCTACGATAACTGAACATCCAATCGTAAATCCAATTACAGATTTAGAACGAGAAGGTCGAGACAATTCAAATGGTTTTCTTTTTCAATTTCCCGTTGCCGATATATAGTGGCTGGTGACGATCAATAGCGACCGGCGGTGCCCGGCAAATGTGTGAGTGTGAGTGCGGAGAGGGAAAGAGATAAGATGGAAGGGGGTTTGGTAGATGTCTGATTTAAAATGGACTTTTATCAAATTTTAAATTTAAAAAAAAAAAAAAAAAAAGTATTTTACAACTTCTACACCAAACATATATTTTTATTTTACAAATTGCAAATACCGAGGAGCATGATACTTTTTCAAGGCTTACTCCTAATTTTAAAAATTAACTCAAACTTTTCCAATTATTAAACTAAATCTCAAGCCTAGTTTTCGAAATTATTCTTTTAGCATATGATCACGAAAACCAGGGGCTATTTAAATGTACCTCATGGGCAAGTACCAAATACCATGATTACAAGTATCTAGGTACACTTTTCACCTGACTAGTTACATGTTGATTCTTAAGAGCCAAACTCTTGCATGAGCTAGAACTTGTACGGGCTATGCTTTGGACGAATTTTGCAAGATTCGGGCTTTGCGAGCGACACATGTATAAACCTGCCTTCAAAAAACTGGATAAAAGACACACATTTCCGAGTCACAATATTTTTTACATATAAAGTAGCTGAATCAAGATTAGAGGAGGCTATTAATTAGGGTAAATTACAAAAAGTAACCCTGAGTTGACCTAATTACCAAAAAAAAAAAATGAGTTTCAAAATTACAAAACCTCCCTCTGAGATTTTATTGTCTTGCATTTACCTCTTCACAACTGAAGAGCATTTCCAAAAAAAACTTTCACACTTATTCTAACACTGAATCAAACTTCAGGGGTATTTTTCGTAATTTCAAAAGTGATGATATGATTTTTATTTTATTTTTTAATTATCCATATTAATTATTACCTCTCCGTTCATCTCCGCCACAGCAGCTTGTGCATGATCCTCTTTTACGAACCAGACATATGCAAATCCTAGAGATAGCTTAGTTTTCTTATCTCTCACAATTTTTACTGCAACATATATGAAGATTAACTCCCGGGTTATTCTCAAGGGGTGAAAAGATAACGAATTCGTAAAATGTTAAGAGGATAAAACCTAGGCTGAGTTGCACCTCGACTGACATCTCCATATCGTGAAAATGCCTCCTTCAAGCCTACCTCTGAAGTCGATTGCGCCAGCCCTGTGTATGTCATAAAAAAATAAATCATAATAAAATATAGAAAAAACTACAAGACTACCCTAGAAGTGTAGTTTAGTTACGGAAAAAACAGTTATCTTCTAAAATTACAAATAGTCCACCTTGATGTTTGCATTTTTTATTTTTATTTTTTACAATTACCCCTCAACTGAGGTGCAATTTTAAAAATAGAAACAAAAGTCAAGGGGATATTGTAATTTTGAAATAACTGTTTTTTTTGTTTTGTTTTTTTGTTTTGTTTTTTGATTAAACTATCCGTAAGGGCGGGGATTACAATGGGGCAGGTACTTCAAGACCCGGCCCCGCCGCGGTCACGGGCCAGGCCGGATTGACCCGTTTAGAATAAAAATTAATTTGTGTTATTAAATGTACACATAATTTTACATAATATAATCAGATATATTACTATAAAGAAACTAATGCGAAATTAAAATTTATATTATAAATAAAAACAAATACATTTATAAGTTTCTTTATCTTTTATTTTGTTTATTAATGTATATTATTTATAAAAAATTGTCACTATCAATGTTAATACGTTAAATATAATATTAAGTGCATAACAAAATACATAATCATATGAAATATATGTGTAAAACATAGATAAAAATATATTTTAAAAATTAAAAACAATATGCGGGCGGAAGTGATACCCCGACCCGACCCGCCGCGGGACAGGGCTGGGCAGACCGAAACTGACATCCCGACTCAAGGGTAGTATTTGTAATTTTCCCTATATAATAGCATGACGATGGTAATATTACACCAACATAATGTGATAATGACTGAAATTCTTTCATGATCTCGACCTATTTACATTTCATTAAAAAGCTAAATCTTCTTAACTCAATGTGAAATAACATCCAATCCATGCTCATATTCGACGAGATAAACAGCCATCAATGAATAATCGAGAAGCCTAATTTTTTCAAATTAATCCTATGTTTATCTCATAACACTCTGCAACTAAGATGCAATACAGTGACACAATACTGCTAAATAGTTTTATTTTATTTTACCTTCAACTCACAATTATATTAAACTATATATGATGTATTCAATGGTTGCACATTTGCAATACATACAGCTGGAAATGATAACATGACTGAGAAAGCATTAGAATGAATAAACAAATTAAAAGGAAATGTCCCAGAATTATGAAACCTGAATAATAAACAAAATATTAGAAATGTAAATAAGGTTACGAATATCAAGAAATATGTCATAAAAAAAAACATATTTTGAAAATTTTAAAACGAAGGAAATATGTATACCTTTCACGAAAATAACGACATTAGTGGGAAACCCTTTATCCAATTCACCTGGAGAGCTCAAGCTTGAGCTACATTTAGCTGTCTGAATAAATGTGTTATTGAATTTAGTTGGGGCAAAAATTAAGATTTTTGTAATTTCGAAATCGGTGGTTTTAGAAATTGACATTTTTGATATAAAGGGCTTTTGTATTGCATGATTTCTTTGAGATTTAAGGCATGAAATTGGGATATTACAGGGCCAGCAAAAGAGGGACATTTTTGAACCCTAGATTTTATCGTCTACGGTGCCTAATTTACACAACCTTACAGTTCTCTGTGCGAACTGCAGTAACATTGGGCTCAACTTCGTGGACTATTTTTGCGCATTGTCCAAATTGAATGTTTAATGTCTGGACTAGTTTATGGACTTTTCGGTATACAGGCCAAAATGAATGTTTAAATCTGGACTTATTCATGGACTCTTTTGTATCTTTGAAGCCCAAGAACCAAAAGAGAGGGGATTCTTATTTTTAAATGTTATTCTCAAGAAATAAAAATGTTATTCTCTATTTAATAATATCAAATTGAATTTGTCTAATTTGTAATTCCCATTACATCAGTGCTGAACTAGTCGAATGACCCAATCGAAATTAAAAAGACATGATACTCTTTTAAATTAATTCGAATGTTGGAAACTATTTTTTTAAGATAAATATTGTCCAATTACAATATTATGATTAATAGCAATCATCTCTAAGATAAAATAATTTATAATTCTAAATAATCAAGATTTGAAAGAAAAAAAGAATTATAAACACCCAGTACGATAAGACTAGAGATCCAAGATCAACCATCACAGGCCCACGGGCCAAGCTACCAACTGCGCATGTGGGTTGAATTCACTAGCACGTAACTCTTCAAGAGATCGTTGAGTATTCTGAATTTTGTAAATAGTAAAAATTTGTATTTGTTATAGGATTTAGAATTCTTTACTTTTTACTGTAGATGTCAAATCATGTCTGGAAAGTGGATGATAATGTATTTTTATATTGTATTTGATGTCAAATCATGTATGAAAAGTGGATGATAATGTTATTATAGTATATTTAGTAATATTTAATTTTTTAAATATAATAATGATGTGATAAAAGAGATGAGTGTGGGGTTAGATGTATTGTTGGTTGTGGTTTGAAATTTTGAATCGCAAAATAAACGAGGATTGAGATTTAGAATTTCAATCCTAGTATTCCCAGACTTGGACCAAACAAAGCAAAGGGATTCAACTTTCATTTTCTCAACCAATGTGTGATAACAATAATCTCATATTTCCCAACTATATATTCTACATTTAAGTGGCTAATTTTAAATATTAATTATTCATTCATCTAAAATTAGTTTTTAGAAATTTCAAGTCCTTAATCGTTTCTAATCCAAACGTAAATTAAAAATAAAATTTTTATTTTTATTTTCATTTTTCATAAATGAAATGCACTTAATTAGTTGATTAAAACCAGAGTCGAACTCATTTTCTATGACCAATTTCCAACATAAAGTTTTTATATTCATTTTCCATAAATGAATGCACTTAATTAATTGGTTAAAACCCGAGTCAAAACTCATTTTCTACGACCAATTTCCAACATAAAATCTTTATTTTCATTTTCCATAAATGAAATGCACTTAATTAATTGATTAACATCCGTGTCAAAACTCATTTTTTATGACTAATTTCCAACATAATGATGATGTTGAAATTGTAATTTAATACTTAGTTGGATTCAAAATATTTGTTATATTAGACTTGTGCATATGGATTAAAGAATTAATGTGAATAACTATATTAACTTTACTAAATTGGTATTCTCATTTTTTGTTATTTTTTGATTTCTATACAACCTCTTGATTTATTTTATTTATCCAACCATTAAGTCTGCTTTGTGACCGTAGTTACATGCGAGAGCGTACATTTCAACAAATATTAACACTTTTTTTTTTTATATTAACAGTTTTAGGATAAGATGTTAAACTTTTAAAAACAACGATTTGTTGATATGTCTTTAATCTCTCGCTTCGGCGAGTTGTGCCTTAAACCCAATTTGGTGTATTCTCTCAATACTATAAATATGGTCTTTGAGATCAGAAATCTGTAACCCTAATCAGTTAATAAAATTCGTTCTTCTCTTTGCCCGTGGACGTAGCCAATTTGGTGAACCACGTAAATCTGTGTCTTCTTTACGTTTTTTGTTTATTACTTTATAATCATATTCATTCATAACAAACTGGTATCAAGAGCCAGGTCGATTTGATCAGGGTATTTCCGCACCCTTGGTGTTTCTTTTGCCGACTGAGAATGTCTGCTTTCAACGTAAAGGTTGACAAATTCACCGGGAGAAATAGTTTTGGATTATGGCAGATCAAGATGCGATCTCTGCTGAAGAAGCAGGGTCTGTGGGCGCCTCTATCTGGAAAACCTAAATCTAAGGATGTAGATGAAGAAGAGTGGAATACCCGAGAAGAAAAGGCCCACTCGACTATTATGCTATGTCTGTCTGACGATGTTATCATCGAGGTTGCTGATCAGGAAATTGTCGCTGCTCTCTGGTTGAATTTAGAGAGTCTCTACATGACGAAGTCTCTAACCAACAAGTTGCTCTTGAAGCAACGTCTGTTCCGTTTACACATGCAGGAAGGTACTCATCTTCGTGATCATCTAGACAAATTAAACAAAATTTTACTAGATTTGCGTAATATTGATGTTAAAGTAGAAGATGAGGATGCTGCTTTAATTTTGTTAGTATCTTTGCCTGAATCGTATGAGAATTTTGTTGAATCGTTTATTACTGGGAAAGATACTCTGTCTCTGAAAGATGTTCGATCTGCCCTTCACAACAGAGAAGACCGTCAACGGGCAACTAGCTCTACCACAGAAAATCAGGCATCGGGGTTGTTTGTCACAGGTAAAGAAAAACGGAGATTTGGAAAGAAAACTGGGAAGCTAAATCAGAAAGGTTCAAAAGGTACTAAACCTGAAGACATATGCAATTACTGTAAAGAACTAGGGCACTGGAAGAATGATTGTCCTAAAAAGAAGAGGAAGCAGGAGAAGAAAGGGGGTGTCGGCGGTTCTGCAGCTGTGGCAGAAACTGATATGAATTATGAAGAAGATCTGGCTTTGGTTGCTGCCGGACAGTCTCATCGTAATGATGTGTGGGTTCTAGATTCTGGGGCATCGTACCATATTTGTTCTAACAGGGAGTTCTTCTCAACCTATGAGCAGATAGATGGAGGAAATGTTTCCATGGAAAACAATGCTGTCTGCAAAGTGGTTGGAATTGGCTTAGTCAGAATACGAACAAATGATGGGGTATTCTGTACCTAGAATGAAGTCAGGCATGTTCCACAGATGACGAAGAATCTGATATCATTGAGTCTTCTTGACAGTAAGGGTTTCAGTTTCAAGGGTGAAGGTAGAGTTATGTATGTCTGTCAAAGTTCAAAGGTGGTCCTAACAGGCCTGAAACGTGGTACCTTATATTATCTGCAAGGTTCCACTGTGACAGGTTATGCTGATGTTGCATCATCCGAGGTTCAGACCACGAATATGACCAGACTGTGGCATATGAGGCTCGGTCATATGGGAGAAAGAGGGATGCAGATTTTGTCAAAGCGGGATCTTCTTTCTGGGCATAAAGTGCATAGTCTTGAATTCTGCGAGCATTGTGTGTTTGGGAAGCTTCATCGTAACAAGTTCCCAAAGAAGGCCATTCATCAGACCAAGGGGACTCTTGACTACATTCATATGGATTGTTGGGGTCCGTCACGTGTTGAGTCTATTGGAGGCCATAAATATTTTGTGTCTATGATTGATGACTACTCAAGGATGACTTGGGTAATTATGATGAAGAACAAAAGTGAAGCGTTCAAGAGATTTAAGCAGTGGAAGGCGTTGGTAGAAAATCTGACTGGGAAGAAGATCAAGCGACTGCGAACTGATAATGACCTGGAGTTCTGTCCATCTGATTTCAATGAGTTCTGCAAGGATGCAGGGATTGCTCGACACCACACCATTCGACACACACCGCAGCAGAATGGTGTGGCAGAGCGCATGAATCAGACATTGCTGGAGAGAGCGAGATGCATGCTCTCAAATGTTATTTTAGCTAGAAAGTTTTGGGCAGAAGCAGTAAACACGACGTGCTATCTGATCAACCGTGGTCCTCACACTGACATTGATTGCAAGACACCTTACGAGGTATGGTCTAATAAACCTGCAGATTATTCGTTGTTGAGAGTTTTTGGGTGTACTGTTTACTATCATGTTAGTGAGGGTAAATTAGAACCAAGATCTAAGAAGGGTATATTTGTTGGTTTCGGGGATGGAGTTAAGGGATATAGAATCTGGTCACCTTCAGAAAATAGAGTTATATTAAACAGGAACGTGATTTTTGATGAGAATTCTATGCTTAACCCCGCTGTGAAGTCCATTGGTGCAGAAAATTGTAGTGGTGTTAATAAACAGGTGGAGCTAAAAGTCACTCTCGATGAGAGTAAATCACAACTCCAAGGTGGAGAAGATCAACATACTACGGTTGAAAGTACAAGTTCAGATGTTCATCCAGAAGCTCGCCAGACAAGCATAGCTATTGATAGAGCTAGGAGAATAGGCGTGAAGCCTCCTGTGCGATATGATTTTGAGGATATGGTAACTTATGCATTACAAGTCGTTGACGAGGTAGAAGAGGAAGAACCATCTGTAGGTGAACCATTCACATACAGAGAGGCTATTTCAGGTAGTGAGTGGGCTCAATGGCTCACTGCAATGAGAGAAGAGATGGAATCACTTGACAAAAATCTGACTCGGGAGCTGGTCAAACGGCCAAAGGGGAGGAAGATTGTCACTTGTAAATGGATATTCAAGAAGAAGGAAGAAACCACATCCGGTGAGGGTGTGAGATACAAGGCTCGACTAGTTGAAATAGAATTCACACAGAAAGAGGTGGTTGACTATAATGAGATATTCTCACCAGTGGTCAAACACACTTCCATCAGAGTGTTACTAGCAATGGTTGCACAACAGGATTTAGAACTTGAGCAACTGGATGTGAAGACAACTTTTCTACATGGAATGCTCGAAGACGATATCTACATGACTCAACCAGAGGGGTTCTAGGTTCCAGGGAAGGAAGATTATGTTTGCAAGTTGAAGAGGTCCTTATATGGGCTAAAGCAGTCTCCAAGGCAATGGTATAAGAGGTTTGGCAGTTACATGATCCAATTGGGATACAACAGGAGTCCACATGATTGTTGTGTGTTTCATAACAAAGCATATGATGGTTCCATGATCTATCTCGCTTTGTATGTGGATGATATGCTCATAGCTGCGAAGTCCAAGTCTGATATTCAGAAGCTGAAGGATCTGCTCAGTGCTGAGTTCAATATGAAGGATTTGGATGCTGCCAAGAAAATTCTGGGCATGGAGATATATAGGGAAAGAGAAAAGAAGAAGCTTTTCGTGTCACAGAAGAGTTACATTGAGAAGATCTTGTCTATATTTGGCATGTCTACCGCCAAGCCTATTGATACTCCAAGTGCTACAAATATTCATTTATCCGCTGATTATACACCGAAGTCTATAGTTGAGCAGGAATACATGTCTCGAGTCCCATACTCTAATGCAGTAGGGAGTTTGATGTATGCTATGGTCTGCACTAGACCAGATCTTGCACATGCTGTGAGTGTTGTCAGCAGGTTCATGGGACGACCTGGAAAGGAGCATTGGCAAGCTGTGAAGAGGGTTTTTCGTTATCTTAAAGGTACGTCTGATGTTGGACTCTTGTATGGAGGTGATGCTCATGGCTCTGTGACTGGTTACTTTGACTCTGATTATGCTAGAGATGTTGATAGTAGAAGATCTATGACTGGTTATATCTTCACTCTTGGTGGTTTTGTTGTTAGTTGGAAGGCAACTCTACAGGCTACAGTTACTCTTTCTACAACTGAAGCAGAATATATGGCACTGACAGAAGCTGCTAAAGAGGGAATTTGGTTGAAAGGGCTTGTAGGTGATCTTGGTCTACATCATGATCAAGTTATTGTATTTTGTGACAGTCTGAGTGCAATCTGTTTGACCAAGGATCAGGTTCATCATGAGAGGACCAAACATATTGATGTGAGGTATCATTTTCTGAGGAATGAGCAGAGAATCAAGGTGATGAAAGTAGGTACTGCTGATAATCCTGCTGACATGTTCACCAAGCCAGTCCCACATAGCAAGTTTCGACAATGTCTGAACTTGCTCAACGTCAAAAGCTGTTAGTTGCCCAAGGAGGGCAGATCTGAGGCAGAAAGAAGGAGTCTGTTCATTTGGCATTGTAATGATGCATCTGCAAGGAAGATTCAAGTCAAGGTGAAGATTTGTTGATATGTCTTGAATCTCTCACTTCGGCGAGCTGTACGGGGGTCTTAAGCCTAATTTGGTGTTTTCTCTCAATGTTATAAATATGGTCTTTGAGATCAGAAATCTGTAACCCTAATCAGTTAATAAAATTCGTTCTTCTCTCTGCCCGTGGACGTAGCCAATTTGGTGAGTCACGTAAATCTGTGTCTTCTTTACGTTTTTATTACTTTATAATCCTATTCATTCATAACATATACAGTGTTTCAAACAATATGTGTATTCATCTTAAATATATAAAAATTTGTTTAAAAAGTCATTAATATATTTAACTCGAATCTTATGGCCGTTAGAACGTAATTTCACACTTACTGTGAGCATATTTTGTAACGATTTATAGTCTAAACTTGTGCACATCATGTTCATATGCTCTACACTCTTGATATTACGATTTGCTCATTTTGTTATTTGTCAAAGTTAAAAGTCAAGAACATTGTCAAACTCAAGTCAAAATATCTAAATTGCACAAGAACGAGAAAGGACCGCAATAGAGTTTGAAAAAGGCGAGAATGGGTGGAAGAATTTGCAGCACATGATCCCTTCATATCGATACACATCCTGTTCCAAGGGGTAGAGTTGTGTCGTGCAGAAATCTGGGGACAACATAAAACCGGAAGCTACATAAGGTGCACGACTTGTTGGTCGTGTGTGTATTGCACTCGAACTTTTCTCTCAATTAGTTTCTATTGCACTTGAATTTGAGAACCGGTATAAATGGTTTTATATTAATTAGTTTAAATAATCCCATTTTATGTTTGATTTTCTAAAGAAAGTTAAAACTATTACAATTGTAATACTTAGTAGAATAGTTAATTGGTTATTGTGCAGACGACCTTGCTCGCTGATTATATTTTGAGAAATCGTAATCTAATTATATTTTGAGAAATCGTACATTTAGAGTAATAAAAAAAATAGGCTTACAACGATAATATATCAATTTTTGTCCTATTTTAATATTGTTTGGACGAAGATAGACCTATGGGATCATCTCTATTATTGTGTATATTTATATATAATTGGAATCATGATGGATACAACATAAGAAACCACTTTTTTCAATGGAGGGGGCCTTAGCAATTACAACTGTTTTTATGCCCTTTGTCCAATATGATTCCCATGCTATTTTCACTACTAATATGGACATGGATATTTATATATATGGACATGGATAACTTATTAGGTATCTAGAAAAATATTAATGGGTCCGGGGTTTCAAATTCGTGTTGGCTGTCACTTTCTGTCCGTACAAGTACCTTACGGGGTCCTTTGATCAATGATATGATCTATGGTTCAGTGATAGTATTTATCGAATGACAGTTTAATTTATTTATTTTCATAATTTTGATGTAGTAAGATTAGGTGATAAATTAAATTTTGGAAAAAAAAAAAAAATCCCTAATAAATTAGTGAATTAAGCTTTTTTGTTAACTAGAAATTACAATCAGCTAAACATCAGAGATTCACGGGGCTATTACAAAAAGATTTGTTAACAAAAAATAAAATGAAGGCAATGGGAGCCGTTTTTTATTTTAACGTATTTATTTTGTTAGTCTTTTAAATAGAACTAGTTTTGAATTTCGCATGATTTTATATTTATATATGATTAATTGAATTTTGAGTTGTGCTAGATTTTTTTAGTTGCTTATTGTATTTCTTTTTGAAATATGTATTACTTAATATTTGATATATTTATACTATTATCATATACAAATACAAAATAACAAGGAAAATTAATTATTTTTTATTAGATTGGAGGTTGATTTGGTTCGAACTGTCTTTAAGATATTTTCATTTATTGAATAAGTTTCATGTGATAAATGAATTTCAAAAGTGCTTAGGTTGTTATCTCCTAAGTTTTCATCTTGAGATTTTTTTTTATTATTATTATTTTTTTACATTTGGGTCAAAAAGCTTAAGAATTTTTTGTATATCTCATTTTGATATAAGCTTTGCAATTTAAGATAATGTGCCTCACATAAACTAATGTTTAATTGTGCTACAAGTATATATACTGTATTTGTTCAAATTTTGAAAAAAATATAGACTATCACCACCCAACAACGGCGATTTTTCTTTTTGGTCCCATATTTTTTAAAGTCTAATTAAATATACTTTTATTAACATGTTTTTCAATATTTCAAATCACAGAGTTTCATATCGGGAACTCGGAAGCTCACGAGTTTTGTATAATTTGAAATATAAAAAAAACTGATTAATAAAACATATTTTATTAGACCCAAGTTTTATCCTAAATACATACTATCAAAATACTTAAATACATCCGTCCCAATTTGATGGTGGTAGTTTATATAGTTAAGTCATTAATGTGGTTAGTATTTTTCAATTATACCCTTCTTAAATTTATTAATGTCAAATTAATATTCGTAGAAATCAGTGTTGAAACTAGTATTTCAAGAATATTAATTAAGAGTATGTGTGGAAATGAAAAATTAATGATATGTCAAATATGGTAACTGGACTATATTTGTGGGAGGACGAAAATGAAATAGTAGACTATTTTTGTGGGAAGAAGAGAGTAATAATTTTTTTGATAAAAAAGAAAAACTAAAATTCTGACAACAGGAATCGTCATCTTTCTATCAATACTATATTATTATTATTATTACTGCAAAAATAACTACATACAAACACAATAAAAATAATATTTTTGGAATGAGATGGATAGTAAAGAATTACTTTACTTTAACTCTCACATCCCAATTTGGAAAAAGTTATTTGAAAATAAATATAAAGTGGTGAACGCTCAAGAGATAACAAGATAGTTTTTTTTTTTTTAAAAGTATAATGTGCAGGTTGAAATTAGCACACACATCTTATTTGCGAAGAGGATCTAAATAAATGTATATTTTCCTTAGTCCTTGTTTATGGGAATTTTTGCCTTTGGGTATTGAAATGGAATCTGGAAAAGTCGAATTTCCATTAAATGCCAAAAGAAGAAAAGAATAGTTTTGGAAAAGACAATTCAGTCACTTGGAAACACTAAAAGTGGCTATGACTAGGGGGGAAAGAGAGGGGGAGATACATTCACCTTGGTAGTGACTAAGATTCACGCTATTCTCTTCGGATCAACTTAAATAGATTGCCAAAAGCAAGTTTGAATTACGATTAGTTAAAATTGTAATTCATCGTGTTTAAGATTTTGAGGTGTTTAGATTTGTTTTTTTAATAGTAAGAATTCTATATAATTCATGATTATTTTGCGTGATCAAATCATATATGAAAAGTATATATATAGTAATTTATTATTATATTTTATTTTATTTCAAATTATCTTAATATTTAATATTTTTTTACAATATTATATTTAATAATATTTAATTACTTAATTTTAAAAAATTAATACTTAAATATTTAACATGTAAATTTTGAAACAATTAGGTATTCAATACTCAAAACATCAATCTCATATTTTAAATTCTAACTCCATAAGGGCTCGTTCGCTTACCTTGATATCTCATGATAGGGTCGGAAATCTCTTGTTATCTTATGTTCGGTTCCAACTATAGAAGCCCGTGATAAAGTGTATGGCCCGCATATTATCATGCTCTGGCATGACAACAAATCCAGTGTCACGAGCTGGGATATAATTATTCGGATTTTATCCACTGACCGAAATTACCTATTTGTCCCTAAACAGTAAAAATACTTGACTCAAACACCCTTAGCTGCACAAAAAATTACGTTGATTTTCCCATAGATACCCGATGAACTCCGAAGAACCCTAATTTCAGAAGTCGAACGAAAAAGGGGAAAGGGTTTCTGCGGATGGGAAAATTGCTGCTGCATAATTGTCGAATTTGAACAACACTCCACCGTCGAAGGTAAGAAACTCCATACGTATATGTCTTAAGTGTCTAATTCTTGCAACAGTATGCAATTCATTGTCTACGGGCACACGATATTGTGTATAWTGTTTTCGATTTAGTTCGGATTCTGTGTGTGTGTGTAACAGTGTTTGTCCGTTTGGCGATACGGRATGACGCATACAATTCTGACTGTCTATTTGTTGTCTGTTGCTATTAAAAGATTTATGCACTCCATTTCTGTGTGTTTTGCGTTCAACTTAGTTCAGGTTGTGTGAATGTTCATGTCCGGGTGGGTGCAGAAGCTACTGCACACATTTCGCACTGTTAATACGTTATCTCTTGCAATTTATTAGTAGTGGACACCATTTGTATGTGTTGTGTTCGTTATGTGGAACCTCGGGTTTGTGTGTTCATGTCYGGTTTTACTTGTTGAGGGTAGGATGGTCGACGAAAATGAGGATGTAYAGTTKGCGGTAATTRTTGAGGAAGTTGTTAGTCTGGTGAAGTTATTTTTTATTCTGATTAATTTGTACCTRAGTACCATCTCTGTCACACGAAATCGACGGCAACGAGCACGCGGAATCGTTCATTACAGAATGGCTGACAGGCTGCCCGACCAAATTAACTGGATGAGGAGACTAATCGACGTCAACGACACGACGTGCATTGACAATCTACGGATGGATCGGAATGCATTTGGTAGGCTATGTGTCTTACTCRAAAATGTAGGCGGTTTAGYCAGTTCTCGTAATCTGCAGATCAGTGAGCAAGTGGCAATGTTCTTGTCGGTACTAGCACACCATAAGAAAAATCGGACTTTGAAGTTCAATTTCCTGAGGTCGGGCAGCACTATTAGCTTAAGTTTCAACCGTGTCCTTGATGCCGTCCTTCGATTGCACACTGTATTAGCTGCTGAATCGACTCCARTTGATGAAAACTGCACCGATGAAACGTGGAGATGGTTCAAGGTACTAATCGGGTTCGTCTTACGTATCAGATCAACAGAATCTAATAATTATTTGCATAATTTAGTTCAGTTTAACGACACACGTCATGTATTATTGTGAAAGTACTCATTATTCGCAGGGTGTCTAGGCGCCTTAGACGGAACCTATATCTCGGTGCGGGTCCCACTGACAAAACAACCTCGCTACAGAACTCGGAAAGGAGGAATAGCCGTAAATGTGCTTGGTGTCTCCGATCGAAACATGAGATTTATATATGTACTCAGTGGGTGGGAGGGCTCGGCGGCCGACAGTCACGTTTTGCGTGATGCAATCTGCAGGCCCAATGGGCTTAGAGTGCCTTCTGGTACGACGAACCACACTATATGATTATCTTTGAATTACAAATACCCAAGTTTGATAATTTCTGTTGTCACAGGTAATTACTATTTGTGTGACTGTGGGTACGCGAACGGGCCTGGATTTCTAGCACCATATCGAGGAGTTAGGTATCATTTGAAAGAATGGTCGAATGGTTCATTGGGACCCCAAGACTATAAAGAATTGTTCAACTTAAGGCATGCAGAAGCAAGAAATGTAATCGAGCGTTCTTTCGGACTGTTGAAGCAAAGGTGGGCAATACTTCGTAGCAGCGCCTTCTACCCCATTCGCACATAAAATCGAATAATCATGGCTTGTGCTCTCCTACAGAATTATATTCGCTCAGCGATGGTGGTCGACCCATTGGAAGGAGAAGAAGTCGGTGACGCGGATGATGTCGGGCCGGAACAGCATCTCGAGTACGTTGATCAAGTGCAACCTACGGATGAATGGACGAATTTTAGAGATTCGATGGCAATGAATATGTACAACGAGTGGAGAGGCATATGATGTTGTATTTTCATTTCTGGTTGGGGCAGATTATTGGATGTTGTCACTACTATGATGTCATCATTCCTTTTTTTTTTTTGGGATTTCTTTTTCTTTACTTACCTTTATGTCCTGCCCTATGACTTTAATAATCTTGAAGAACTTAATGTGTGGTGACTGTGTGTGTGGAATGACTAAATTAACKTTTGTTTTTGTATTGTTTGAATTTTGCAATGTTTGTTAATTGAATTTATGTGCTCTTGTTTTGACAGTCTCTTGTTTTCTGACCGATACGATTGTWTATTATTAGTATGTTTTATAACTCACCGTATGATTAGAATGATTTTACTATCTGGTCTTTCTATTCTAATAGGTCACCATGGAATCGCTTGCGAGTGTGGGGAAGTCCGCGCAGTCGAGGGCCACACGACGGGTTTGGACTCCGGCAGAGGAAAAGGTGTTGGMAAATGGCCTGAAAGATCTTGTTGTCCGTGGCTGGAAATGCGACAATGGATTCAGGTCTGGCTACACCCACACATTGCAACAGTACATGGAACGAGCATTCCCGGGTACAGACATTCGAGCCGAACCGCACATAAGCTCCAAGATTCACGTATGGAAAAAACACTATGGAACCATCAGTACCATGCTTGGGAGGTCGGGTTTTTCTTGGAATGACACAAGTAACACCGTTGGAGTAAAGGACGACGAGCACTAGAATCAATTTGTGAAGGTACGGAAATATGTGGTCACACACACATACATATATATGTAGTTTGTTTGGTGTGAGGGTGTGGTTTATTTTAAAAAGTGAAATCTGCTATGTTCAGGAGGACGCCGGGGCTAAAAATATGCGTTTTAAATCGTGGCCACTATATGGGGATTGGTGTGATATATTCGGTAAGGATCGTGCTACAGGTGAAAATGCCCAGGGGTTCGCCGATGACGTCGACGAGATCCCCCGTCACCCCGACGCAACAAATGGAGTAGACTACGATGTACCATCACGTTCCGAGCCTGGGAGTCCCACGGTGGAGTGCGAAAATAGGAGCCGTAGGCCTGCCGAGAGCAGCTCTACTGGCCGAAAAGGAAAACGTAAGAAACGCATTGCGGACGAGCCGTTAACCGAGCAAGTTTGTCAAATGATAGAAGCATTCTGTGAGAAAACGAATAAACGTCTTGGGGACCTTGCTCAACGTATAGGTTACGAGCAAGACGCCAAAAAACAACGGACTCGTGTGTTCGATTCAATGGCCTCGATGAATTTCCTAACAATGGAACAAAAAATAGCCGTTTCGAAGAAGCTATGCACCAACAACGATGACACGGACCTATTTTTCAGCCTGGACGAAGATAATAAATCGGTGATGGTGCGTATGCTACTGGAGGGCCGGCTTTAGAGATAATTGGTGTGTTTGGCCCATATGGAAATCAATACTCTGTTTTGCGTTAATTAAGTGACTCTACTTTACAATGTGTTTAGACCGACAATCTGTATGATTTTGCTCTCTCACTCTCTTTTTGGACATTCCCAGTGTTTACTATGTTTTTTTTATTTCCGACTTGTAGTTAAGGGGAGATTGTCACCAACATGTTTTATTCGGTTATGTATGTGTTCTTAGGTATCTCTTGTATCTTTTATGCTGCATAGGAAAAACGTTTATTTATTGATGTGTGGAACAGTGGCGTGCATTATGTGAGGAGATGCAAGAAAACACGTAGTTGAGGTAGGCGAGTCGTCGATCATATGCATGCGCAAAAGGTAAAACTTGCGGAAAAATTATGTTAACATATCTTATGAGTACATCATCAYACAGAAACAGAATTGGAACTTGAAACTTGGTCCCCCATTCAACAATGRAAATCGATAGGAGTGTGTTATATAAAATATAAACAACCACATACAATGTTAATTAAACAAAGAATTTATGTAAACAAAAATTTAAATCTGGTAATTATCCAATGCCGTTTCACCTTATTTGGGTTATACGGAATCAAATATGTGAGATTGAAAAATCGTTTTTCATCAGTTAAGTTGAAAATAGTGAACAAGTTTAATAAATATAACTGAAAAAGTCGGGAGTCATATTAGTATAAAAAAAGAAAACATAAGTTGGTTTAAAAGTTATACAAATACTCGAAAGTGAGAGTGGCAAAAACGAAATTGTACTGATTGATTATAAGTACAATAAAAGTTGGATTACTCTTCACAATAGTATTAACCAATATAAAATATAATAACTATCCATAAAAGCTACATGATGAATAATATAGAAATTGAACAGATTAAAAAAAATAGTATGAGCAATATTATGAATAAGTCCATGGTCATTTTTTTACGGCCATCACTCCAAATTGAACCTGGAAGGCCAATATTAAAAAGTAATAATAGTAACAATATAAAACAACGTAAAAATTACTATGTTGACATCAGATATATTTATAACTTTTATTTTGTTCGAAAGCTTTTTAATTTGAACTCTCAAATATGATCATTACAGATAATAAATGACTGCACAAACGATTAGACTTACAAGAGGGACGGTAATAAGGGCTGATTCAACTTATGGCTTTCAAGCATTAATGAAGGAAACAATATTCATTGCATTCATTGGCCATTTGATCTCCCAAAGATACATTTCTCAATTGTTTCCATCATTAGTGAGTATGGAGAAAGGTAGGTAAACGTCTTTCCAACTGAGTATGGGTAGGTTTGGACTAATTAGACTAGTTAATGCAGTTAAAAAGTTATGTGGGTACAAAAGGAACGTTTCACTCACGGAAAATATATACTTTCTATATTTGCAAATACATAAACGATTTGAAGAACGATAAATCTGGTGTGAGGATCATATCCCTTTCCGTTTGTATATTTTTTAGTTTTTTTATACAGCTATAATTCATTTTCTGCCTCGTCTCCGTACTTCTTTCGTTTGTAATATTTATTGTTTACAAACAAGAAATATTTGCAGGGCGCAGAGATGGTGAGGACTAGGAATCAGCGAGCCCGTGAACTATGGCAATGGCTGAACTGGAACCGTGGTGTCCCGGGATACAGCCGGGATAATCCACTAATAATCAACGACAGCGATGTGTCGGATGAGGAAGAGAACGTCTCCGGCCATGAGGAGCACATATCAGTTCAGGAGGACAACGTATCAACCGACGACGAGGATTTGGAGGTTCAATATGACCCCGCTTGGGATAAGGAGCCCGTTGGTAATGCGGAAGCGCACGAGGAGCCAGTTCAAGCAAACGACGACGACGATGGTGATGCGGCATCCACCGTCACTGATTAACGTAAATCTCACTTCACTTGCCGAGGGTCTATTAATGTTTTATAAAATTGTGTTGCTTTGGTTCTTCTTAATATTTCAGTTGTCAAAAAATGTCATGGTTTGTGCATGTTAAGGGGTCAACGCGATTAGTAGGATTTAATCGTTGTACTAGGTAATTAGATGGTTTCTCTCTTCTACTAGTCTAGGGTTTAATTGCATGGTTTCTCTCACCTACTATGGTGTGATCTCCAGGGTTTAATTGCATGGTTTCTCTCACCTACTATGGTGTGATCTCCAAGTTTTCAGTGTATCAAAATGGATTTCCATCATCCTATATCATTACTATTATTAATCTGCTTATGGATATATTTGTTCAGGAACTCAATATATAGTCCAGACCATATGCATAACGCAAAGGTTCGGCTTGGAACCATTCACACACAATATATATATATATATATATATATATATATATAGTAAATCCGGACAAATACATAGGTAATCACGAAATAAAGACATCGCATCATATTAATACTTCACTACACGTAGGTTAATTGTAGCATGACACGTCGATTGGAAAATTGTCCACGCTCAAACAAACTAAACTTGTTTAACAAACACACAGCGAGAATTAAAGGAAACAACGAAAATAACAAATTACAAGCCGGGATTGAACCGCAACCAACGTTCGGAAACCGATGGGACCCTAGTCGTCTAACTTTTTCGACCCCTTGCATGGGGAAGGAATGTACCGACGCGGTGTACGTCGTAGCGGTACCGGAGTCCGAGTTCCAGAAACACATGATGTGCTTTGGTGTGCGGGAGATGACCCTCGCGGCGGTGGTTGGTTAACGGAACTCTCAGACATGCAACCGGACCCTCCAGCTAGTTCCTCGCATAATTCACGTAAAGATCGGCCGTCTTTCGAATCGGATTCAACAATGTTGATGGGTTGCCGACGAGGGACAGTAGGCGGCATACCAGGCTGGACAGCCAACAAGGAGTCTTCGTCTTGAGAGGACAAGTTGATGACTACATCATTTGGGTTCGGTGATGAACCGTACAAGCCATCGAAGATAATCTGCAACTCGTCCCAATTCGGATCACCCGACACTTGGTAAGCAATGCAGAAGGGTTCTTTCTGTTACAAACACGTAAATAAAATTTTTTAGTTGACCTATTAAGTACTTCAAAAATATAGAGAAAGTCGATAGGAACAAAACATATGATCAACCGAGCTGAACAAACCTCGAACATGGACTCCCAAGTTTCATAAGGTGCACTCATCATTCCGGACTCGCCGCAGTGTTTCACCCCGCGTTGGCGGAGCATCCAACGGAATACCCGATAGCGATCTTGGATCATGCTTAGCCTATCAACGCAGTAAGTGTAGTTCAGGTCCGTTCCAAATTCGATGTTGAGCATGTCAGTGCAGAATTGAATGGATGTGGTGTTTGACCGCCCAGGCTTGAACAAACCGAGGATGCGTTGGTCCACCAATAAATTGATGAAAAACCTATCGATATCCTCGGTCCATTGTCCCCTATAGAGGTATTCTTCTTGATCGACGGGGTATATTGGGTACACGTTGGCCATTTGATCTTAGTGAAATTAAGAATTTTGGGTTTGCGCACAGTAAGCGCTTACCTTGTGTTGCGTTCTTGCAATTTTTAGTATTGGCATACTGCCTTTATAGAACACTCAAACAATTAGTATGGTGAATGGTGTAGGTGGTGCTTTTCTAGGGAAGTATGTAATAATACAGTGTGTTAGTGGGAAACAATACATCTTACAACAAGTCTTGTCTGCAAGCAGGGGAATATATTCCCAAATGGGCGAATTGTATTGTCAATTGAGGTGTGTTCAGTCATAATCCTTGCTATAATGACAAAGAATATATTCCTGACCAACTCATCACGGGACATCATTTTTATTTGTTTGTAATGAGACCATACTCAAGTGGGATTATGATAATTCAATATCCACACAGTGYCAAGCTCAGCTTTTGTGGAAGAGTGGCAAACATTTTATACTCATAGTACTGTTCCAATATTCCTCACATGTCATAACACAAAACTGTCCAAGAGGMATTATACCTACATATAAAATTGAACATACACAGGCACACAATGAACACATAAGCTACATAATACCTAACATTTAATAGTGAAGCTAATATACATACGTCCATCACAGGAATAAGTTATAGTGTACAAACAATTTTCACTTTCGAATCACCGACGATACTACATCGACAAAAATCCATCTTATCTTAACACATAATTCTTCAACTAACACTATCCCATTACGACGATAAGGGTTTCTGCCTACACGACCATACGTGCACCAATTACACACCTACGGCAACTTGCATAGTGGTGAATAATCCAACAGGATATCACAATCATAGTGACACACCACGAGTAGACGTTGCACCGTGTGACCCGGTCCAGACGTGCCTTGTAAGTAGCCAACTTAACTCTGTAGTTCTTCATACTTGCTGCTAATTGCTCGTTCGTGGCCCTTTCGTGATCATTCATCACAGGATCAAGCCAATGGAAGAAAGTACACTTCTGTTCCTGTCAACGCATAATTGAATATAACAACATTATTAAAACCAGTAGTTTATAATTTTCACAACTCCAATTTAATAGGTTCTAAACAAGATATTTTTTATAAACCTACAAAAACCAAACAACGGGGAAACATGTATTTACCCCCCTTCGCGGACAAGACACAAAACGTCGTCCAGGATTCCTACTTGTTTTATAAATGAGGACTCTTACGTCCATATCGCAGCTGCATTTAGTAGGGACCTCCTGATTACAAGTACAACAACGGAATGACGTATTGTACATTTGGGATGACGAAGAACTCCGACTCGATCCCATCTTCTTTGGTGTTCGTGTTAGCTGATAAACCCATAATCAAGTTCAACTTAATTATTAAAGGCAGTGCTCAATTGAAGATCAGAAAGTTCGATATCAACATGTTCACAAATTTAACCGACAATAAAACTAAATGCGAACTATTCGATTGCCAAAATCATATCTAGAACAGGACACACGAAATTCCCCTCAACAAATAATGATTCAACTAATGGYTGACAATCAMAACCACCCACAATTGTTAATCGCGACTAAAAYTAATCGATTAATCGTACGACRCCGCTAAACCTAAAAATGACGCTAAACCATACCTATTTGGATCATTTCTGCAAAGTGCGATGCCAAGATCTTAGTACAGAAAATACCTTTACAATTGGTATGGAATGYCGGTGTTCACGTTTGCTCTGGGGCATCAATCGCACKTTTCAYCACAGTTACTCATTACATCGGCTCCTAGAAGTGTAATGTGGAGAAGGAGGGTTCGTGAAGGAGATAATACCACACACATTTMTGTGGACKGAGTTTAACCAATGTTATGCCAAGGGTGAATTGGTCAATTCTGTTTTTATCCCCAACTATCCCACCAACCGAACACTGTGTTCGCACTTTTGTCCCAAGATTTGGCATGTCCTCAATCGGTCGAAACGAACAAGAGACAAGTCTTTCACAACAGTGCTATCTTGTGATGGGAGACTAATTAGTGGAATCCCGTCAAGGTAAGCGAACGAGCCCTAAATGTGTTAGTTGGGAAGTTCTAAATACCCATTAAAATATTCATTTGTGATAGAATTTATGATTGCACTATCCTCTTTCATTTTGGGTTTTCTATTTTATACCTCAATAAAGTGTACTCCTTATGTTTCCTTTCACATGGTTTTGAATATTAAATTTTGTTAAAAATTAATTGTTATTTAAAAAAAATATTTTATTTTTCTAATTTTATTCTTACGTTTAATTAAACTAAGAAATTTTCTGATAATAAGATAATCATAAGTAAAGATGGAAGATAGACTAATTAGGAGTATCATAACTTAATTTTAAATATATTAGTCAAATTTACATGTTTTTTTAATTCATAACAGAGATTCTAAATTATATCAAATTGGTGGATTGTGAAACTAAAAAAGATCATGATTTATACAACCTCGAGGTTCGAGAGTATTACTGCGAACGGACATTGACAACAACATGGAGGTTTTGGCAGCTCGGTGAATGAATAATTGACATGTGTTGTACTTAGGGCTGAGCACGGGACTTGAGAATTTCCTAACTGTACCGAATTTCGAATCGAACCGTATCGAAACCGAAAATCTTTTGTTGACCACTGACCAATCTCCAAACCGAACCATCCCGAGTTTCTTTTATGGGACGGATTTGGAGATATTTTAATTCCCCTAAAATCTCTGTACCGATCCAAGAACCGATTTATAATTGTATTAAATTAACTATAAATCTCATTATATTCGATAGTTAATAAGTAAAATACTATTTTTATTAATTTTGTATTTTAATTAATCATCAACTAACAAGTAGAAGTTAAAATTCACAATAATCTAGTAATTTTAATTTACAATTATAATTTGAGCGTAAAACGGAGATTTATTCGAAAGTCGAACTGAATCGTACCTGAAACGAAAAGAACTGTTGACTTTGACTTTTTCCGAACCCTATCAAAAAAACACTACAACAAAACTGTCAAATTCCAACGGAAAATATCCGTTGGAATGCCTAATTCCAATAAAATCTCCAACGAAATATAATATAAGTCATTGGAAAACTTGTCGTCGGAATCACCAAATTCCAACAGTATTCCTACAGAAAACAGATCCACTGGAAGTTCCATTGGTTATTTTCCGTTGGAATTTCGAATCTTTAGAATAAACTCCAACGCAAATTGGAATTAGGCATTCCAACAAAAATTTGTATTGAATTCCAACTGATATTTTCCGTTAAAATCTGACAGTTGTGTTGTAGTGAAACAATGATACGGTTATGAAGTTTTTCAAATACCCGAAATGAACCGTACCGTGCTCACCCCTAGGTGTACCTTATCTATGTATTCGAAATTGACATGTCATAGTGATGTGTCATGGTACACGTGTTACTAAAAAATAACTTTGGATAGACTATATATTTGAACCCACAAATACGTTTGAAACATAGCCCACAACCACTCCACCACATGGTCCTCATGTTATATATTATAAACAAACAAATTTATATTCATAAATAAGTTTCATTTTTCTTAATTTACCATGAATTTGTTTTTTAAATGTTAATACATACTTAATACTTCTCATAAATTATATAAAAAAATTCAAATAACTATTTAATAAATTAAAAAAGGTCAATAAATAAACTTCAAAATCGAAAATCATAAAAAAAAAATACTCCTGCTATCACATTATATCTGTCGCAGTTGACCATTTCACAGAGATTAAGAAAGATGATTGATATTGTAATTATAGGTATTAAATGGCCATAACATTCTTTTGTTTAAAATAACTAAAAGTGTGAAATTCTAAAGGTAGGGGTAAAAGTAGTAGATTAATCTTTAATTCTTATTGGAAAAATAAAATGTAAAAATGAATATCTTTTGAGAATATAAATGCGATCTACAGAACGGGACAAGTTTTTTTCCAAATTATGACAGATAGAACGGGATGGAGGGACTATACAATAAACTATTATTTTAATCTATATAATTATTCGATCAATTTTAAAAATAAAAAATATTATATAATAATAATGTAAATCGTTCAAAAATTATAAAGTAAGTTAAATAAATATTTAATCATGAATATCCACTTAATATATATATATATATATATATATATATATATATATATATATATATATATATATATATAATAACATAAATATTATAAATTAAATCTCAAAATACTTCTAAATAAATACTTCACAGATATGAAAAGAAAAAAAATTATAAAACAATATAAAAACCTGCGAATAATAAGGTGTTCAGAAGTAGGGCTGCAAACGAAACGAGTCGAGTCGAGCATTCACGATTTCGAGTCAGGATTAACTTATTTATTGATTTTTTTATTTATTTAATTAATTTATAATTTTGAGATTTGTTTTAAATATTTTATTGTAAATTGTGTGAGTATTTAAATAAAATTCATTTTTAGAGTCTCAGATAATATAAATAAGTTTCAAAACCATAAATTTTTTTAAAAAATACAATATAACCTTAATATATACTGAAAATTGCTAATAAAAGGTAACATGTAAAATTTCATTTGACAAGGGGCACCCCACGTTGTGCATGATACAACACATCCCATGTTCAATAGTGAAAAACTCGTACGGTATGTTAAAATAATAATGATATTAGTTCGAAACACTAATATAATTTTAATATTATGATTTAATGATTAGCGTATATTTGTCCTTATTTTTATTAGTATTTTAGTTAGTTTTTCGTATTATTTCCAGTATAAGTTGGGTATATTAAGCTTAATTTCGTATTTTTATACTTCCGACTTATTTTACCGTATTATGATCTAAATTGATGCAAATAGGTGATTCTTCTCTGTTTTTCATCTTGTAGCTAAGTAACCGGAGGAGCTCAGCGCATAAGAGACGAAGTTCAATGAGTAAGAGATAAAAATCGAGCTTTCCGACGAAAAAGTAGCAAAAACTGGGAGTTAGCGGTAACCCTTACCGCTGCCATTACCACTATCTTACCGCTGAAGATGGACGGAGAGCTCCAGAACAAACTAACGATAACCTTAGCGGTACCTTTATACCGTTAGTTACACCGTTAGGAAACGAAAGAGAGGTTTAGCGGTATACTTAACGATTACTTTCTTACCGCTACCACACTGCTACGGATGGACAGAGACTACTCAGAGAGGGTTAACGGTATAGTTAGCGGTAACCCTTACCGCTAAATCTTACCGTTATCGAGCCCAGAAAACTGACTTAAACCTAACTTGCGGCCCAAGTTTTGCAAAAACTATATAAACCCCTTTGTATTTCGGACTTTTAACACACATTATCATATTCCTAGGGTTCCAAGTCCTTTTGGGGGCTAACAACCCCAACAACTGCCCTTCTATTTTTTTAGTTACTCTTTAAATTTCTTAGTTTTAATTTCTTAGATCTCATATTAGAATAGATAGTTTAGATAATTTAGATTCAAGACTTCGCTTGGAACGCTGCAACTTTCTTAGTTTAATTAGTAAGTATTTATTCCTTCGCTTTTTAATTTAGTTTGCATGCTTTTAGTTAGTTTAATTAATTTTCTTAGAATAATTATTTCTTCCATGATGAATCGTTCTTGTGATGGCTTTGAGATTGTGAAGTTGAGATTGATGACATTTGTTGGCTAGATCTAATGGGTCTAGAGCCTAGATTCGTTGTGAACCATCAATTGGGTTTTTCCAAGAGGTCGTGGAGACGAAACGAAACTCTAGAACCCTAGTTTTCTTAAATCGTTTTAAGATCTTCTAATATTTTGCTCTTAATTTACATAAACTCTAGATTTAATTAATTAGTTCATAGTTTAAACAATTTCTAGATTTAATTTAATTGTGCATAGTAAAAATAATCTTTAGTTTTAATTAATTAATTCATAGTTTAAATAATCTCTAAATTTAATTAGGTCATAGCTTAAGTAATCTTTAGATTTAATTTAGTGCTCTTAGTTTAATTAATCTATTGTTCTTAAAACTCTCAAACAACAACCCCACCACCACCCCACCACCACCACCACCCGTCCGCGTGTTTAGATTAGTTTTATTTTTATTTTCTTATTCATTAAATCAAATACAAAACGAACTTCCGAATCTAGTCTCTCTCGAGAGATCGACTCGGTTTAACTTACCAACCTACATGCGAACTCGTACTTTTGCGAACGAGCTTTTGAATAATTGACAAATATTTATAAAGTAGGAACACAAAAGTTCGAATCATTTAATATCACTAATAATTAGTATTTTTATTTTAAAATATTTATATTGGTACGAGACAGAAGTATGTTACAACATAAGTTAAAAATATGACTTTCATATTCCTTTTGAATTACTTGTGTGTGTGTGTGTATTATTTTTGTAACTATCAAAAAGTTTTAGTAAGTGTCATTTTATAATTCACGTGCAACTTATGTGTTAACTTTGTGTTAAATATCAAGAGTTGAGGAGTTAGAAATGATTGGAAATTATTTAGTGCGACGAAAATTTTATGTCAATAAATAAATATTTATCAAGATAATAACTTAATTCTCAAAATATGCGTAATACCTGGGTCTCAAAGTTGTACACACACACACACACACAGAGAGAGAGAGAGAGAGAGAGAGAGAGAGAGAGAGAGAGAGAGAGAGAGAGGCGAGGTTTATCTGGAAAAAAAATATAAACAGTCGATAGAAGTCCAACGCCTAAACGGTGGAGATATTCGGAATTGTAGCCCTAATAAACTCCATGAATAATATCTTTACGACATAATTACCCCTATATATTAATGCAAAATCCTCATAACCTGTGTGTCTGCTTCACTACCAAAAAATAATAGGGACAATTCCCATATAGTCCTAAAGGGAAACATTCTTTCTCAAACAATCCATTGAAAATATTAATTTCTCATTTACTCATTTAATTTCCTATTTAGTCAAACTTAATACATAAGTGTACTAGTTTACCCTTACTATCCAATTTTATTTTATTTTTCAATTTTCTTTTTCTTTCTTCCAGTTTTTCAAATAAAATTCATATTAATTTTATACTATCCATGGTCGAATTCCATACTTCCCACTTAATTCAAAATATAATTTTAATTTTTCTTTTCTTTTTTCTTTCAAGTTTAATCCATCAAAAAATTCATAACATTATGTATTAATTTCATATTAACCACCAATCTTGGACAATTATAATTTTATACTACATAAAAAAATGCATACTAACATGTAGAAATTATATACTACATTTATTATATTGAGAAATTAATTTCATACTACTCACCAATTTTGGACAATCATAATTCCATACTACATTTAGAAATTATATACTACATTGAGAAATTATATACTATATCGTGAATTTCATACTACATTTATTAAATTCCATACTATATTGTAAAATTCCATATTATATCATTTACAAATATAATTCCATACTACATCAAATTACATACTACATCATTTTATTATAATAAGATAAATTTTATACTAACATTTAGGATTCCATACTTAATTCGTAGATCCTACACTACAAATTCAAAATTCATACTTAATAGTCTATTTCATTTTTTATTCTTTAATATTGTCATATTTAAAAGCCTAACCTATTATGCAAGCCCGTGAGCCCAAAACCAATAATAAAATGTGTTCCCAACAAATTGTCTTCCTCATCAAATGTGTGGCGACTCATGCGGAAGAGAACTCCATTTTTTTTTTCCAACATTTGACAAGAAACTCATCTCACAATATCCCAACGAAAATAAAATCAAGTCCAATAGTTGAAAGCAATCGCTAAAAAAAACCCGACCACAGTTCCAGAAACTACATACTGCGCTGCCGAGGAGATCAGATCTAAAAACCCACTTGCCACCAAACTTTAGATAGATATTCTCGTCACCACGCCGCCAAAAATCCCATGGATCTGATGTTTGATAGCCATCATGTTGCGGATCGAGGGAGTTTTCACAAAAAATGAAAAAATATATATAAGAAACCAACTCCACCTAAACTACAGATTAGTGGGGAAATTAAACTAAGGTATACAAGCAAAGGAAAAGCAGAAAATTTGGTGAGACGATGTTTGAAGAAGAATGTAAAATTGTCGTCTCCAACTAACGACTTGGGAAATAAAAAGTGATACCCTAGTTTTCGAACAAGTTTTAGGAATATGATGTAGTGTGTGTGTTTATATGATTTTTTAGGTGATGGGGTATTTTTGATAATTTAATTGTAGTATTTGATCTAATGGGATGTATTTGGTTTAAATGGGATGAGGAGAATTTAAATGATTATTTGAAAATTAATATTGATCAAAGTGTACTATATGGGAATTATCCCAAAATAATAAAATGCTGACGGGCAAAACCCGTCAGCGAAGGGATTCTGACGGGTTTGCTGACGGGTAGCGCCCGTCAGCATTTTTGGCGTCAGTAAATGATTTGCTGACGGCATTAATCAACCCGTCAGCATTTTCTGACAGCTTTTTGATGGATTTCACCCGTCAGCGAATCCCCCCGCCATAACCCGAGACCCGTCAGCAAATACTGACGGGTAGAAAATGTCGTCAACAAATGCTGACGGGGGGTGCCTCTTGTGAGCAAATTCGAATAATACTGACATGCTTATGCTGTCATCATCTTTCAAATGATGTTGACGGGTCTCGCCCGTCATCATTTTAAATTTTAAAATTTTATTTTATTTAAAAATTTTACTTGTATTTATTTCACATGTTAATAATTCAATACGAAAACTAATTTGTATTTCCCAAAAAATAAAAAATATAATTAATTAATAATTTTATCTTATAATGTATAAAACATAAACAAAGTACCAAATATAAATATTGTTCGTTTCTAAATCAACTAAACCATATCATCAGCAGCAGCAGTAGCAACAGCAGGAGCATTAGAGGATCTGGTAAAATATAGAGTTTATTAGGGCAATATATTGAAATAATGAATTAGTTACTTATACAAATTAAATTAAAGTTACTTACCTCGGGGGGACGACGAAGATCTCGATCATACCACGACGTGGTGGCATGAGTCCTCTCGATGTACTGGTCTCGGACGGGGTGGCTGGAACGATCGGCGGGGCCCCTAGCGATAAGTCCATCATATGACGAGGATGATGAACCAAGTGAAGTACGGCCCGAAGATGGGCCTAGAGAAAAACGCCCACGACCTCTACTTCTCATCTAAAAAAACATTAAAATTTAAGCATAAATGAACCGGGAAAATTTAACCAATTTTATCAATCTAATCAAATTTTAACTATATATGTATATATTAGTTTTATAATTAACCTGAACCGACACTTTCAATGTCTACGTTATTGTCAAACCCATATTCGTCCGTATCTTCATCATCGGTTAGAAACTCATCCTCCTCTGCCTCATCAACAAGTCCATCCGACTCGCTGATAATAAGGTCGACGTGTAATTGGAAATCCCCATCCTCCAATTGTACTGAATTATGTATTTCTATCTCTTCTCTTGAAAGGATTGATAAGGCATCATAGGCTCGATAAAATCTATTGTCGATCTCGCTTTAATTTTACACGTTGCCAACCAATCCAACTTCTCTCATTTCAAACTTGGATACGGGCAGTAGTAAACTTGAACAGCTTGGGCAGCAAGTACAAACGGCTCATAGCGATTGAATCTACGTTTATAATTGACATCGACAAGTTTATACTGAGGATGAACCTTTGTGCCTGCGGGTGTTGGATCAAACCACTCACAATTAAACATGAGTGTGCTCTTGTAAGGCAAACCAGTATAGTCGAGTCTAAAAACTTCTACGAGACGACCATAGTAATCATACTAATCATCCTCGTAGTTTTTTCCTTTTATACAGACGCCAGTGCTCAAAGTTGATCTATTTTATCCGTATGGAACTGTGTGAAATCTGTATCCACTAATCTTGCAACCATGATACACATCGTGAAGGGCCTATTGCTAGACTCTTAATGTACTTGTCGGTGACATTGTTCAAGGGATCTTGTGCCTATAACGACGGAAAGTAATAAAAATATTTATTTACTAAGATATTGATTTAATTGGCATATATATGTCACAATTGTATATAAATATTTTAAAATAACTCGCATATCTCTCAAACCAATCGGCAAATTCACTTTCCAGTTTTTTGTTCAGTCCATCATCTGTAATATTTGGTTGAGACTATTTTACAACCTCCGTGAAGGCACTGCGTATGAATAAAATTAAACATTGTCTTAATCTATTATATGGTTAATATTTCGTTAAAAAATTACAAATGCTGAAATTTCGAGCCTGATAAATTCTTGCATTCTTCACAGTTCAGTAAAACGTAATTTCTGGCCGCATCGAATTCTTCTTTGCTCAAGAATCTTTTACCCAATCATGCAAACGTTTCACCAAATTTCTTAAAAACTGAGGGAGCGTCGTCATCATCACCTTCACCATTTTGTCCATCATCGTTACGAGGTAAGTTTTTCCTCTCGTTAAGACGTGATCTTCAAAATCATACGAAGCGAAAGTTGATGCCTTTTCGACAAGATATGCATTTACTATTGAGCCATCAACTCTCACCTTGTTCTTCACGTTGTCTTTGAGTTTGCGAAGAAACCTCTCGAATGGATATATCCACCTATATTGCACTGGATCTGTAATTCTCGCCTCGTATGCTCAGTGAACTGGCAAATGTTCTATGAAGTCGAAAAATCTAGGCGGAAAGATCTTTTCAAGCTGACAAATATTAGAGGAATATCACGCTCTATGAGGGCCTTCCTTACGGGATGGGGAAGTAGTTCTCGAAAGGCAATTGATATCAACCTTTGCATGAACACATGTCAGTCGTGACTCTTCATCCCAAATAATCTCAATCCCTCCATATAAACGCAACACCCAAGATTTGATGCACATCCATCTGGAAATTGAAGAGCTTTTACCCACTCACACGAGGCAACTTTTGATTTCTTATCAATGTGTAACAAGCTTTAGGATACTTTCCTGCTGCGTCTTGTTGTAGGCTGGGACGAAAACAATAGTCATTCAGTTCTTCCCTGGAATTTGGAGTGTCTTTTATCTTCCCCTTGACATTCATAATCGTATTGAAAATATTCTCAAATACATTCTTCTCGATGTGCATAACGTCTAGATTATGCCAGATTAAACTTGTGCTCCAGTATGGTAAATCCCAAAATATGCTTCTTTTCCTCCAACCACTTGATTTTGCTATACATCCATTGACGGCGTCTGCATCTAGATCGGTAACTTTCAAAAGCCCCAAACTCTCTATCTCTGCCAAAATCTCCGTTACTGACTGTACGCTTGGAGGTGGAGTCTCCACCTTTCGTTTTGTTGAAAATCCCTTCTATCTTTCCGAAAAGAATGACCACAATCAAGAAATTTCCGATGATTATCAAACCAAGATTGTCTCCCACTTCACTTGAGAGTAAATGCATCCGAATGTTCCATGCAATATGGATATGCCCTTCTGCCAACCATGCTCCAACCAGACAACATGGAGTAGGCATGGAAATCGCTAATTGTCCACATGAGGGCTGCCCGCAATTGAAAATTCTATTTTTTTAGAGATATCATACAAGGGTGCTCCGACCATCACAGTTGATTCAACTCAGCGATTAGAGGTTACAGAAACACATCCAGCTTATCCTTCGGGTTTTTGGGGCCTGGAACAAGAACACTCAAGAACATGTATTGCTCTTTCATACACATTCATGAAGGCAAGTTGTATGGTGTGACTATCTTCGGCCACAAGAAATATTGCGCCCCAAAATAACCAAAAGGTTGAAAAGCATCTGTGTAAAGGCCCAATCTTGCATTCCGACTTTTGGCAGCGAACTCCGGATGAGTTTGATTGAAATGTTTCCAAACCTTTGAATCTGACGGGTGATGCATCACACCTTTGTTAATAACGTGTTCAGCATACCACCTCATGACCTTTGCAGTTGCTGTAGATGTTTATAGCCTTTGCAGACGAGGAGTTAATGGAAAATAATACATCTTCTTATACGAAATGCTACTTTTTTTACGTTTTGTTTTTTCCTACTTAGGGGGTTTGAACCGAGGATGGTTGCAAAACTTGAAACTGGTCAAATCAGCATCGTCTCTCCAGTAGATCATACAATTATTGATGCAACAATCAATCTTCTTGACCATTAGGCCCATGCCCCTCAATATCTTCTTGCTCTTGTAGAAGTTATTTGGTATATGATCATCTTTAGGCACAACTTCTTTGATTAAATCTAGTACTTGATTTCCATCACTCTACATATCGTAGAACTTTTGGGCCTCAGGATTGGGCTGTTTTTCAACATTAATGTGAATACAAAGTTCGGACCGACCGCATCATGAACCATATTGATGTAAGCGTTTGATAATTTTTCAGGGGTGGCGTAAGATGATCCTCCAACGTGAACCTCAGGGTCGACACGATGCGTACAATCAAGATTTATTTCACCATGGAATGTCCGGATGTAGTAATCTGGTACGAATCTATTTTCAACTAGATGGAAATTATTCTCGTTTACATCGTGGTAACTGAAGTTCCTACATTTAGCAGCACTACAAGGAGACTTCAGTTTTTCCCCGTCCCTCATTGCTCCATCGGTGAGTGCAAATTGTATGAAACTCTCAACCCTTTCCACGAACGTGTTCGACAGATAACCGTCTACCCTCTGTTTGTACATCCAACTACGATCAGAACTCATCCTATACTACCCTAATGATTAATAATATGGATGATCAAATTGTAGAGAATCGAGCGCTATGAGGGTACCTATAGAAAATGACTGAATTATTGGTAAGTACTTTATCCCATTCAAGAATATGATTTTCAGTAATAAGATTATCTTACTATGTATTTCGAGAACCTGAAAATTTCGGCAGCACCTCCCCTTAGTTCTCTAAGTACACATATTTACAGTGCACCCGAGAACAAAGGAGAGATGGAAATCGAAATTCAAAAGTTCACAAAATACATACGACTTAAGATAATCACATTACAATCACATTCTCAAACTGTCCAAATCAGTGGACAATTCAGAATTTAGTATCAAACTCTCTATTTGATACTATATCCCAAACGGGTCTAAGTTATATGTTTCAGTGTGTAAAGATTTTATACTTATCAGCTCTTAGAATTTGTGATGTGTTGTTTCAACACTCACCAGCTCTTAAAATCCGTGATGTTTCTCAATATCACGTCTTTTCAAACATACTTAGTTTTTTTTTTCTTCACCGACTATGAAGGAAGGCCCCTTAATTCTCACTTGTAACTTGCACCAAGCAGATCATACATATTTATCACAGATCATATATATTAATAACACAGATCATTAACATAAAATTTAAATTAAACAAAATATTCACTTGACGATCACCACGGCATTTCAAAAACCCCATCACGCACTTTTAAAACCACCATCACATTTTGAAAAAAAAATTAAAATCCGTTATTGGAGGGACGAAACCTCCCGGCCGACGCCGTACACCACGTCATCACCGACATCTTCCCAAACCAATCATAACATCAATCAATCACAACATTATATCAAAACATAAATATTAATTAAATACAACTAATCACCACAACATTTCAAAATCACCAAATTACCGATAATTATACAATAAACCTCAATTAAACATTAATTACACCCCCTTAATGAAGCTCTAATTATAAAAAATACCTAAATTAAACCTTAATTATAGAAAAAATTCTAAATTATAACCTAATTATATAATAATTTATAAATTAAACCCCAATTATACAAAATAATCCTAAATTAATTATAATTATACGATAATACCTCAATTAAATTTTAATTATACAAAAATACCTAAATTACACAATAATCCATATATTAAATCCTAATTACGTAATAATATCTAAATTAAACCCTAATTATACAAATACCTCTAAATTAAACCTTAATTATACAAAAAATACCTAAATTAAATCTTAATTATAAAAAACCCCTTAATTATACCATAATTATGTAAATTAATCCCTAATTACATAATAATCCATATACTAAATTCTAATTACACAATAATCTATAATTACATAATATACCTAAATAAACCCTAATCAAACCATTAATTATAATTATATCAAACAAATAAGAAATAATTTATAAAAATATAAAAAATAAAACTCTTGACGTCGGCAGAAGGAGGAGCTTGGTGAACGGCGGCCGACCACCGACTTCGCGTGGCGGGGGTGGGCTGGCTGCGACGAATCATGAACGAACGGCGGGCGGATCGGGGTGGGCTGGCTGGCGACGACGTGAAGCGGCGGCGACCGGCGGCTACTGGCTGGGGTGGACGTGAGCGCGGGTGGGCTGGCTACAGCGACGATGATTTTTTTCTTTGCTGCTTCTTTTCCTTTCAGTTCGCGACAGCAGATGTGGTCTGTTTTAAAACCAAAATGTTAACGGGCACACTACCCATCAACATATATATGTATATATTTTTTCAATATCTTGCTGACAGACAACTACCCGTCAGTATTTTTTTTTATTATGCTGACGGGCTTAAACTCGTCAGCGGCCCGTCAGCAAACCCGTCGCTGAATTAAAATGCTTATGGCTTGCTGACGACCTCTACCCGTCAGTAATCCGTCAGCAAATTTCGCTCATTAGCATATGCTGACGGTTTTTCTGCCGTCAGCATTCGCCTGTTTTTTTGTAGTGTTTGTATGTTTCGATTGACAAATAAAAAAATGGTGCTTCGATTGCTTATATGTTATCCGATCCTAATATATACCTAATTTAATATTTTTTTTATTATATTTAGCCTAATTTAATAACTCTTTTTATTATATTTTACCTAATTTAATATTTTCCTTTTATTCTCCTAATATAAGAATATAAATAAGTCATATATTAGTAGAAAAAAAATCTAAAATTAGTTATTTTAATTAAAATATAATTACATATGAAATAATATTAATTACAAAATAAACGAGATTATTGAAATAATTAAATAGTTGTATTTATATTAAAGGTTAAAATAACTTATGTTTGGAATTTTAAACATTCTATATAAATTATAACTTATTCACAATAAATGTAACTAAATATTAGTAATGAATTCAATCTAAATATAAAAATATAAGATTATATAACAATAATTAATAAATATTTATTAGGTATAACATAATGCGATAAGGCTTGAAAGTATGACATCATTTGAATTTTTCAAAATATGTAACTAATAATTATTAACGAAGTTAATCTGAACATTAAAATATAAAGTGAGTTGTTAATAATAATTAATAAATATAGATACACAAGTTGAAAATGTGATTCCTTTTGATTTTTTTAAGTATGTAAATAAAATTATTAACGAATTTAATCTAGTTATTAAAATATAAAATTATTTAATAATTATAATAACTAATAAATAAATTAGACATGTACGAGGCACGGGTTGAAATTACATCCTTAAATTTTGTTATTTTAAATTTAAACCTCTATATTTATCACAAATAATTTTTATATTTAAACTTTTATAAATCCTATATAATACACTTGTGTTAAACTAGTATTTATATATATTATTCATGGAGATTATTAGATTTACAGTTTCGAAAATTCCCATCATTTAAGCGTTGGACACCCATTGCCTGTTTATATTTTATTCTAAATGAGCCTTGCATATCTTTCTATAGGAAATTATACATTATATTCGTTTTATTATACCCATATTTAAAATCATTGATCTATTACACTACATAAAAATTAAAATGATCTAACTGTCAGAATTACATGGGAATGATACCATTAAAGGTACCTTCTTTACTTTGGTAAAAGTTTATGTGTTTCATAACTTTCTTCGTCCTAGCAGGATTTCCCCTTTCTTTATATGTATCTATCTATATATTTCTAACAATAGTCCCTTATCAAAACATTAATCGCTGTTTTTAAGAATCATATGAAGATATTTTTGGCAATTTGCGTGTATTTTTTAAAATTAGGTGGGGAAGCAAATTGATTCCATGAGGAATATGATCCCCAATAAAACGTTCATCAAGATGAAGAAATTCTAACCCGAAAGAGATGATTAGTCATTTACACAACCACTCAATAATAATATATTCAAAGAAAGTACTTGTCAAATCCTCGAATAATACATCTCATTATATAAAATAGATCACACAAATAAAGGGCACTTTATGCACACAAAAAGAGCACCCAAATACCTAGAAAACAACAACAACAACAGTAATAAAAAGATTAAAAAAAAAAAAAGAACTCGCAACAAAACTGGGAAGTACTGATAAAAATTTAGCTACGAATTATAAAATAAAAGCTAAGTAATTAATTTTTAAACATTAGTGTTATATTTTAAATATTTTAGCAACAAATTTTTACCATTTTTTTGTCAAAATTTTGAGATTGTCTCATAGTAACATTGTCTCACATGAAAAAAAAAAAAAAAAAAAGGAAAAAATTATTTTATGATCCCACAGATGTAACGCCTTCTCAATTACTCTAACGCTCACATTGGTTCTCCGTCCCACAAATATAACACAATTTAATTTTTATAATAATTTAAAAATTATTAATATAATTGAAAGATTATTTATCTTTTTTTATAATTTTAAATTATACTTGTTATTTTAATACTAATAATTCATTAATTATTAATATCAATGTCATTTAAATAAATGTTAAAAAAAGAAAGCGCCCTCGACCTAATAGCTACAAATTTTAACCTAATTGCTATAAATTTGCTACAACAGTGAGAATTTTTCTTAAATTACCCACTAATCTGAAGTATTTTTCATGATTAATTTGCCTATTTGTTTTATCTTACGATTAATTTGCCTATTTGTTTTATCTTACGATTAATTTGTAGCTAAATTATGGTTAATCTGTAGCTAAATACTTTTTCTACAAACTAACAATTGATTTGATCATAGCTAGTTCCAAAAATGTCGATCAATTTTTTTGTATATGGTGGGATCCTTCTACACTGTTTAATGAAGCATAAAGTGCTGGGGCCATTGGTATTTCTTTTTATTTTATTCTTTTGTTTGTGTTTTGGCCAAATTTTTTTTCTCCATGTGTAGATTTCTAAAATGCTCCAAACTGTACGGCCGACCAAGTTTAGGTACCTCTGTCCGAAACTGAAAGCAACTTCCGTAATCTGTAAATGGAGATAACAAAGGTAAGAAAAAAGGAAACAAAAGTAACGTTGTAGATTTGGGTGCTCACCACGTGGCACTTAAAAAAAAATTAATGAGTTTTTTTGGTATTTTTATGTCAACGCAAAGTATTCTTGAGTCAAATCGTACTATGGTACCGTTTGGATTTCTTGTCACATAAATAAATATTACTACAGGTCTGTACTCTTTTTCATACATTAAAAGTCAAGTATGCCTAATATATCATAGCTAGTCTAGTCTCAGCGAGTTTTTATGTATACATATGGTAACATCTATAATTTGGATACGAAACGAATTTAAAATACATAAAAATGGATATATAATTCTGGATAATTTCTTTTGAGATTTGGAATTTATATTTATTTTTGAAATGACCCCATTATTGTGATGGTAATTTGAAAATGAAACAATCACCAGCTTTCATATTTATTAGTAAAATGAAGTTATCTCTCTTTTTTATTTTATTTAATTAATCGTTCATTTACAGCAGCATAAGAATAATAAGGCAGTGTTTTATCGTAAAAGCACAACTAAAGCAATATTCCACGCAATTTATTTCGATTTTCACTGACATAATCTCTCACATAGTGTGTGATGAGATGAAAAAGACAAAACTTATCACAATATATAAATTTATTACTCTCTTCCAGTGAAATTGACCGAACATGTAGTCTAATAATGGGTGGTGGTTGCTATGGCAGCGGCCGCCGGGCCAAGATTGGTGCCGTTTGCTGCTATAGGATGCAGAGGCGCTGGGACAAAATCTATGCTATTATTATCTTCACATAAGAATTGCCCCACAATCTTTGTGCTAGGATCCGCCACTAGTTTTTCCCAGGCTTCATCAGCTTCTCTGCCATGCTTCAGAAACATCTCGGTGGCATTCAGGCGGTGTACCTGGCACTGGAGCTGCTCCTCGAGCTTTAAGATGTTTTTGAGCTGCCGGGAAGCTAAATTACGAGTATTCGCCTTAATTTTTTCAATACCACCTTCCAAGAGCTTTGCTCTAGTTTCATCATCAACAAAATCTTCATTTCTGAATAACTCGTCCATTTCCGGGACTCCAATGGCCCGCCTGATTCCCCGGGAGTAATCCCCGTCAGGCTCGAAAAACTCCCTGGATTCATCCACCAGTCCGCCGCGCACCATTTGATCAACCCTTTTTGTCACGGCAGAGTGCAATACAGGAATGGATACATCCACCCAAAGAAAACAACACTCGAATTTCGATCGAAATTCAGTGTCATCGTTGACGAGCGCTTTTATGAAAGAATTTGATCCTCCTGCGATGATAGGTAGTCTGGCCCGGTGTGTGATGGCCTCAGTAGCTATTGTTGCGTGGTGGACGAATTCTTGGGCCGAGAAATCTGCATCGGGTTCGATAATTCCCAACAAATGGTGGGGCACGCCACAACTTTCTTCTTCGGTCACTTTGTTGGTGACTATATTGAGGCCTTTGTAAACTTGAATTTTGTCTGAGTTGATAATCTCGCCGTTGAATTGACTAGCTAAGTCAATGGATAGACGGGATTTTCCTGTACCTGTGGCGCCCATTACAACCACCACCTTGTTGCGGCGAGAGACAATTAATTGGTCCAGCCTGGTACCGGTTGGAAAGTTCAGCGGTTGGATTTGTTTGCAGGCAGAGAATGACAACCTCATCATTGTATTCGTGTGCTGTTGGTTTGACTGTTTTCAAGAAAATTATCAGATTTGATAGAAAAAATAAAACAAAATTGCATATTAACATAATTTACATGATAAAAGATTGTAGAGATGTGCCGATAAATATATACAAAACAATGGAGAAAATGAGGTAAAATGAAATAAATGTTTTTTACCAAGATAATCTCGTTTTCTTTGATCAGACTTCGCTTTTCTTTTCTTTGATCACACTTAAAAATGCATTGGATAGTTATATTTTATCATTTAGGCGAAACCTTTATATATACAGCGATGAAATAGGAATCATACGTACACATATTACACGTATTACACGTGTCAAGTTATTATCTTTTATTGTTAATCTGAAAATAATATTTGATATATGTTTTTCTGTAATAAAAAGTAATAATAAATACTAATAACATTTATTATTATTATCATACGAATTTACGTTTTAGAGATTAAAATCCAAAACAGTATCGACTTGCTTACCATTAATTTAACTTCAACTTCTATTTTATACTCGTATAACTAAAGGTAGATTTATTTAATCTAAATACAGTTCATCTACTACAATTAACTAACTTAATATCTAATAATTATGAGAGAATATACCATGAACACAGGTGCGTGATTATCGTCACATATAAATGATGTATATCATCACTATTACATATAATTACATGTAACTGATACATATCATCACAAGTAATTGGAATTCTAAATCTAAAATCCTAAAATTAAAAAAATAAAGCTAAAACAAAAAATTAAAATAGAAAATTAATCCCTAGAATGAAAAACTAAACCGTGAAATTGAATATTAAACTCTAAATTCTAAATTTCTATCATATATCATCACATCACATATAACTGACACATATCATCACATATAACTAACACATATCATCACATATAACTGGCAGAATGATGAATTTTTGCTGGGACCCTAAAATGAAAAGTTAAATAAAAAAAAAAAAAAACTAAACCTTAAAATATAATATTAAACCCTAAAAATGGAAAAGTAAACCTTAAACTCTAAATTTTTGACACATATCATCACATATAACTACCATATATCATCATGTAAAACAGGATGCACCTAGTAAAGTGCACTCAGATGCACCTAATAAATTGCCCATAATTATCCACAATTTCTTCCTTTAAAATATATCTAGAATATTTCTAGGTAAGATTTCTATAACATAGGCTTTAACATTTAAGCATCTTTCAAGCCTATATAATCTGGTTCAAAATTGAAAAAGAGTGGTACATATTTTTCTTATACAGATTATACAAAGAATTTTTCTCAAAGAACAAAGCGTATGAAATTGACACATATAATAGAAAAATTTTGTATTAATATATGTAGTGATCCGCTTGCTTCATATCATATTGTGTGGTCATAATTTAATATACTATGATATGTGTACACACACATAAATACATACACACACATCTCCGTTATATATTAATGCAAAATCTTCATATTTTACGTGTCTGTTTTCACGTTCGTTAGTTTTAGAAAATATCCTGGTCCTTTAGTGTCATCCAAGCCTAATATTTACCTAATTAGTATTTTTTTATTATATTTTACCTAATTTAATATTTTCCTAATATTATATTTTGACTAATTCAATATTTTACTTTTATTACATGCTACCTAATTTAATGTTTTCTTTAAAACATATTTTGCCTAATACAATATCTTACTTTTATTCTTTAAAAAAATATAAATAAGTTATATCTAATTAGAAAAAATCTATATAAGTTGAATTAATTCTTATTTATAAATTAAGTTTAAATAAATTTTTTCGAGTTTTAAACACTTATTAACAAAAATACGAGTTATAGAAAATTATTACAAAAGAAAAATAAATATAAAGAATATAAAATTAAATTTATTTATCTAATCCTAATATAATGAATTGAAAATAACATTAAAAATACATATGAAAAACTATTGTTACACCAAAAAAATGAAAAAAAAACAAAAACAAGGGAGACAAAAAGGATAAAATAAATAATAATAATAATAATAATAATAATAATAATAAATTATTACGCGTAGGAAAATAAATATTAAATAAATTCTAATTTTTTTTATCAAATCCCAATATAATGAATTGATATACCCATTATATACCTATACGAACAAATTAGTAGCTTACTCAGAAAGAAAATAAATAAATAAAATAAAATAATATTACATATACTACAGTTAGATGTACGACGTTTATTTCATAGAATTATCAGTGTATTATAACTTTTAATTTTTTATATCACATATTCACATGTGACACGCGATGTGACACGCGAGTGTTGTATGTTTTATATTTTTTCAAACTCTATTTTCTACGGGTTTCCCCGTCAAGTTTAAGGTATTCTGATATACTTTATACTATTTTCGCGACTCATGGTAAATAAAACTTTAAAAAATTCTATTGTGAAACCATTCTTACTGTAATTAGAACTAATATGTTTTGATTTCTGTGTAAATTTTATTTATTGTGAAAAATAATCTTTCTTAAATAGTACAAATAATATTACGATTTGTATGTAATATTTTCAATATTATTATTTTAGTGGTTTCAATAAATATTACTCTTTTTCGAATCCTGCATATTATGCAGGTGTTAAACTAGTACACCACACACACACACACACACACACACACACACACACACACACATATATATATATATATATATATATATATATATATATATATATATATATATATATACTTACTCGTTTCTACATATTACAATTAGATGATGATTTCCTTATATTGTTCGAAAAGTCAAGAAATATTGATATAGGGATGACAATCTTATCGCACTCCACCTGTGCGTTTAGGTGATGGGTCGAGTTCGGGTACTCTCTTCATTTTGTAGGTACCCGCCTCAACTTATTTTGTACAATATTTTTATTTTTTAATATATTTTATATGTTTTAAATATATATATTGCATTTGTTTATTCATGTTTTTTTACATTAATTAGTATTAATTTAACATACATACATAGATAATGATATTCTTTTGAATAATATAAATTAATAAAATAAAAGATAAAAAATTTACATATGTATAATAATTTAGTTTTTTGTTTCTTATTGTTTTAGCTAAATTTTAGTTTTATATTTATTTTTATAGTAATATATTTGATTATATAATATTAAAATAATTTTAAACTTTTTTTTTTAAAGTAAAATTTATAACAAGCGGCATGACCCGACCCGACCCATGGGTGGACAAGGCAGGTTAGGGCCTCTAGTACTCGACTAGTTACCATCCCTAATCGGACCTAGTTACGACTATAATTTGTATTTTAAAAGGTGTGTAATTGTTTTATTTGCATATTTTGAGTTGTACAAATTTAAATAGTAAATGATAATTATTTTCTTGTTTTAGATTTGCATGTAATTAACAAGATATTTTTCTTAAAAACGACAGATGTCAATGTGACAATTAGTTCATAAATAGAGCAACACTCTTTTTAGGCCGATTGATAGATCAATAGTCAATAAAAAACTTCATAATCAATGTATTATAATACAAAAATAAATATATCATAATATAAAAGTTAATACATCATACTACAAGAATAAATACATTATAGTATCGTCAATACATCATACAAAAAAACCAACACCATAGTACTAGATCATAGATTTGCAAAAAGCAATACTTTCGAGTACACAATTAATACATCATAGTGCAATAACTAATACATTATAATATTGGGTTAAATAGTCTCATGATCTGTTAATATGGCTGATACAAGGCTTTGCCCATAAATATACCTATGAAACCAATACGAGTTATGGTGCATACGACACGATCAAGAATGAGGTGTTTAAATTATTAGAATACAAATATGGCATATATACACATAAAAATGTTGGAATTTAAAAATATGACATATATACACATAAAATGTTGGGGTTTTGACAAATAAGTATAGAGTACAAGACATTTTTTTTTTTACAGTAAAACGCATTTTTCATGCCCATTAGATGATTTACATTTTTTTAAATGCCGACTTTTTTTGACCATTTTTCTTGACAATTCTGCCTCTAATTTTTTCCTCTAATACCACAAAAATATATTATACATCTGCCCCAACGATTAAAATTATCATAACTAATAATAATAAGATTACGATAATTACAACATAAAGTAATACTATATCCAATTCCTTCAGAAATTATCAAAAATAATACACAACAAAAAAAAAAAATTGCAGATTTCCGAGGGATTTTTCCCTCGGTTTTGAGGTGAAATCCCTCGAATTTTGGGCGAAACCAAGAGAAAAATCGAGGAAATTATTCCCTCGAAAAAACCCTCCTCGGTAACAAATTTACGAGGGGCAATTTCCCTCGTAAAACTAAACCGAGGGCAAAATCAAGGGTCTCAACCCTCGGAAAAATCCACCGTACAACCCTCGAAAAAATCGAGGGAATACCGAGGGATACTTTCCTCGGAAAACCGAGGGATTAATTTCCCTCGGAAAACCGAGGGCAATATATTCCCTCGGAAGACCGATGGATTAAGTTCCCTTGGAAAATCGAGGGCTGTAATTTCCCTCGATTTTTGGTATTTTCGAGGGATTTTACCGTCGATTTTTATTTTTTTAATAATTTTTTTTTATTATTCCGAGAAGTTTCCGAAGGATTTTCCCCTCGGTTTTTATTATTATTTTTTAATAATTTTTAATTTTCAATTTTAATTTTAATTCCTGTTAAGTTATTACAATTCCCCAAAAAATTGAAAAAAATCATTAATGAAAAGACAAATAAATAAACCAATTATTATAAAAATATTTGGAAATCTAAGAATTATTACATGCGTTCGACATAGTAACAAAGTTTATATAAAAATCAAACTGTCCTATGGATGGGAAGGGGGGTACTGCTGCTGGAAACGAGCATATAGGTCAGCCATCTGGGCATCCATCCGCGCCTGAAATGCCTCCTGCTGCCGGCGCTGCTCCTCACGCTCTGCCTCCCGCTGCAGGCGCTGCTCCTCACGTCGTCGCTCAAACTCGGCGTATTGTTGTTGCATCGCCTCGAGCTCCACCATCTGAGCCTGGAGCTGCGCCTCGAGCTTTCGGGTCCTATCAGCCTGGGAGGAGGTGGAAGAAGAGCGTCCTGTGAAAAAAACCTTCGCAGCAGCCACCACCTTCTCATACGCGCTGGTGCCGTAATGCCGTCCCTTGCTCGACCCAACGATGCCTAAGAAAACCCGGTCATGGTCAACCTCGCTACTCGCCTCCTGGGAAGACGACGCACGTTCCTTTTTCTGGGTCAATTGTCGCTCGTACTCCTCCTGAAATACAACTCGTTATTAAGATTCTACATTAAAATTAAATAATAAGTTAAAAATAAGAAAGAGACTCACATTAATAATACTAGATCTCGTATCGATCCACGCACCATCTTTCTATTGGTGCGTACGTACAAAAAGATCGTACACCTTAGCCAGCTCACCCGTCTCCTGCTCCTGTATCCAAATAGAATTTTCAAATAATTAACATTAAAATTAAAAAAATAAATATTATATTATTATATTCTAAAATTACTTACGATATTCAAAGCATAATCGATACTAGATCTAGCGCCCCCCCCCCACCCCCCACCCCCCCCCCCCGTGTGCTTCGACATCCCAGTACCCGGCCCAGCAGGCTCGCTCCTCCTGTTCTGGCTGCACTGCTCGGATTTGGCATTGTTCTCGGGCTTATCCCACTCGACCTACCAAGCCCTAGTTGAGATGCATGATATATAAGATGGTATAAATTATATGTTATAAATCAAAAATTCTAATTTACCTATAGACCTCCTCGAGGAAGCATTTAGGCCTCGCACCACCATGGGCGGCAATATACTGTTTATACTCGTTAAGCTGCCTCCCGTAAATCTCTCCGATCATCGAAAAAAATGCAGCCTGTATCTGTCCATCACTGTATTCCTCCGGATCCCAATAACAAACCTTCTGCAAAAATAAAACAATAATTACAATTCAATTGATACATATATATATGATTGTGTATTTACGGTAAATATTAACAAATTTGGACATAAAATAATAATTACCTTAAACATCTCCCACCAGAACTCCTTAGTCTCCTTAGGGACCGCCTTATAGCACCACCCGGCGGGATAGAGATCCTTCTCAAAAATCTCCCGGAGTATAGTGACCACCTTGCCCCGTCTGCTGTTAATTGTGTTTTTTCTTTTGTGTTACGAATAAAATTTAATCATAATGATAATTACAAATTTAAAATCATTGATTTACTTACTTCTTCTCTGCAATATAAACCTGAACTCCACCCCTCGGCGGTGGGACCAACTGCCGTCGTGATATACCCCCGTCGAACGGGGTCTGTGATGGTGTATGCGACGTCGATGTCGGGGTCTACGTCGGTGTCTGATAAGGTTTCTACGCGTGATGATCAGTACCGAGACCCATGTAGTCGGTGTCAAAATCAGCTAAACGATTAGCCGACCTCATATCTGATCGACCCATGCTACTGGAACCTCGACCTCTCGGCATCTGATAAGATTATTAGATAATAATACGGGCATTTTAAAAAAATACCAGTATATATTATATACCGAACGTATTAATAAATCCAAATTAAAAAAATAGTTATAAAAAAAGTGTGTTTTACAATAAGAATAAATTACATAAATTTCAACCAAACTAATCAATTTTACTACTATTAAAGGTATCACCAAACTCATCTTCATCCATATATTGATCTGTATCTTGATCGGTAAGTAACTCTTCTTCTATCTCATTCAAGAACGTGACATTTAGTAGTATGTATTATCTTAAAATATGCATTTTTCTTAGATTCAAAATTTCAGCAGCATCTCCCATCAGTTCTCGTAGTACACGTATATTTCAGTGCACCCGATAACAATTAGAGAGATGTGGAAATCGAAATTTCAAAACTAAAAAAAAACATACACATAAGATAACCATACTACAAGTCACATTCTCAAACTGTCCAAAAAATGGGACAATTTGAAATTTAGTATCAAACTCTATATTTGATAAATCTCAAATGGGTCTAAGAAATATTGGAATAATTCAAGTCTTAGTTTCAAATTTTTATATTTGATATTAATTCTCAAACAAGTGAGGTATATGCATCGCGTCACTTCGACAAGGTTCCAAATAAGCAATTACCGCCGTCACATTTTTGAAAAATATTTTGAAAACTTAAATAAAATCATGTGACACCCTATCACGTTTTTAGAAAAAAAATTGAAAACCCACTATTGGAGGGACAACACCTCCCGGCCGGCGCCGTAACCCACGTCAACATCCGACAGTATACAACCAACAACAACAATGACAATAATATATATAAATAAAATTAAACCCTGGCTGATCAGTGATCACCACGGCCTCCCATGCATGAACATATATATACAATATAATGGGTGCATACAAGTATATATCCCAATATAATTGATTATTCCTAAATTGAACTATAATTATGTAATTATTACTAATTTGAACCTTAATTAATTGATTATTCCTAAATTGAACTCTAATTAATTGCATATTCCTAAATTGAACTCTAATTATGTGATTATTACTAAATTGAATCCTAATTAATTGATTATTCCTAAATTGAACCTAATTATGTAATTATTACTAAATTGGACTCTAATTAATTGCATATTCCTAAATTGAACCCTAATTATGTAATTATTACTAAATTGAACCCTAATTAATTGATTATTCCTAAATTGAAACCTAATTAATTGATTATTCTTAAATAGAACCTAATTATGTGATTATTCCTAAATTGAACCCTAATTAATTGATTATTCCTAAATTGAACCCTAATTATGTAATTATTACTAAATTGAACCCTAATTATGTAGTTATTACAAATTGAACCCTAATTATTGATTATCCTAAATTGAACCCTAATTTCAAATTAAACCTAAATTAAACTATAATTATAAATTATATTCTAAACTATTATATAATTTATAAACCTAATTTCAAACCCTAAACTATAAACCCTAATTATAAATAAACCCTAAATTAAACCTTAATTGGCATAATTAAATGGAAAACACTAATTCAATTCAAATTATATAACAAACCCAGATTTCTATCCTAATTA
>BMAC01000076.1:144476-170589 GCA_014905375.1 Phtheirospermum japonicum
TCCTATTTTTTTTTAATAAAAATCGAAAAAAATAAAAATAATAATTAAAAAATAGGATTTGTTTTCGGGCCGAGACGCCGAGCGAACCCCTCCCCGCCCCGGTCGTGAAATGATGGGATTCAATTATATTTTTTTCTATTTTTTCGAGTTTTTTTCCAATTTTTTATCTAAAATCGAAAAAAAAAAAGAAAAACGCGTACTAAACGATCGACGCCCGACCCTCGTAGTTCCACGATGCCGAGACGCACCCCTCCCCGCCCCGGTCGTAATTTCTTGGGTTTCGTTTCTATTTTTTACTAATTTTTCTATTTTTTTTAGTTTTTCCATTTTTTTATTTAAAATCTAAAAAAATAGAAAATGCGTGCTAAACGATCGACGCTCGACCCTCGTGGTTCCACGATGCCGAAACGCACCCATCGCCCTCTCGGCAAAATCATGATGATGCGTCGATTCGCTTTTCCAATCGAAAGAGTTGAATGATCGACCGTATCTTGTTGTTGGGCGAATCCCACGACACGTGTGGATACGCACGTGCTCGTTGGTATTTTTTGATCGAAATCGGGTCAAAACCACCCCACGTGCCTAAGATGATAGGATTGGTTTCATTTTTACTATTTTTTTATTTTTTTTTCCAATTTCTTTTAAATTTAAAAAAAAAAACGAGGGAATATAATATCCCTCGATTTCAAACCGAGGGAATAGCCATTCCCTCGGTTTCACACCGAGGGATTTGATAATCCCTCGGTTTTTCCTATTTTTTTTATTAAAACAAATTTGAAAAAAATAGAAAAAAATAATAAAAAATAGAATTTATTTTCGGGACGCCGAGGCGCACCCCTTCCCGCCCCGGTCGTGAGATGATGGTATTCGATTATATTCTTTACTATTTTTTCTATTTTTTCGAGTTTTTTTCAATTTTTCATCTAAAATCGAAAAAATTAGAAAACGCGTACTAAACGATCATCGCCCAACCCTCGCGGTTCCACGATGCCGAGACGCACCTCTCTCCACCCCAGTCGTAATTTCTTGGGTTTCGTTTCTATTTTTTACTAATTTTTTGCTATTTTTTTCTATTTTTTTTAAAAATCGAATAAAAAATAGAAAACGTGTGCTAAACGATCGACGCTCGACCCTCGTGGTTCCACGAAGCCGAGACGCACCCATCGCCCTCTCGGAAAAATCACGATGATTCGTCGCTTCGCGTTTCCAATCGAAAGAGTTGAATGATCGATCGTATCTTGTTGTTGGGCGAATCCCACGATACGTGTGGATACGCACGTGCTCGTTGGTAATTTTCGATCGAAATCGGGTCAAAACCACCCCACGTGACTAAGATGATAGGATTGGTTTCATTTTTACGATTTTTCTATTTTTTTCGATTTTCTTTAAATTTAAAAAAACCGAGGGAATATCAAATCTCTCGGTTTCAAACCGAGGGATTTGATAATCCCTCGGTTTTTACTTTTTTTTAATTAAAAAAATCGAAACAAATAGGAAAAAATAGAAAAATAATAATAAAAAATAAGATTTATTTCCGGAACGCCGAGGCCCACCCCTCCCCACCCCAGTCGTAATTTCTTGGGTTTCGTTTATATTTTTTCCTATTTTTTCTATTTTTTCGAGTTTTTTTCTATTTTACATTTAAAATAAAAAAAAATAGAAAACGCGTGTTAAACGATCGACGCTCAACCCTCGTGGTTCCACGACGCCGAGACGCACCCATCGCCCTCTCGACAAAATCACGATGATCCGTCGCTTCGCGTTTTCAATTGAAGGAGTTGAATGATCGATCGTATCTTGTTGTTGGTCGAATCCCACGACACGTAGTTGATACGCACGTGCTCGTTGGTATTTTTCGATAAAAATTGGGTCAAAACCCCCACGTGCCTAAGTTGATAGGATTTTTTTTATTTTTACAATTTTTCTATTTTTTTTCTATTTTTTTAAATTTAAAGAAACCGAGGGTCGCAAAAAACCCTCAGTTTTACGAGGGTACATATGATACCCTCTGTTATGTCTACCCAGGAAGAGATTTAGTGTGATTTCTCTATATCCAATTGCTCAATCCTGAGAAGTCTTTTGTTGACCATCGACGACCTAGTCTGTTGATCCCAAGATGAATGAGAGATCGATGTGACCCTTAGGCACCTAGTGCGGGTGCTTGCTATGGGACCTCAAGCCCCTTTTCTTCAGGTTGATGTCGATTCAAATAGTTGTGCTGAGGTTTATGATAGCTTAGCTAGTTGAGCTGAGGAAGTGGATTCCACCCTGCACCCTATAGGGGGACTCCTTTATAAATTGTAATTTTAAAAAAATAAATAAAAATGAAAATAAAACCGAGGGTTGCAAAAAAAACCCTCGATTTTTCGATGGTACATATGACACCCTCGGTTATTTAATTTAAAAAAAACGAGGGCGCAAAAAACCCTCGGTTTTCCGAGGTACATATGATACCCTCGATTTTTGTAATTTTAAAAAAATAAATAAAAATAAAAATAAAATCGAGGGTCGCAAAAAACCCTCGGTTTTCCGAGGGTACATGTGATACACTCGATTTTTGTAATTTTAAAAAAATAAATAAAAATAAAAACAAAATCGAGGGTCGCAAAAAACCCTCGATTTTTCGAGGGTACATATGACACCCTCGGTTTTTTAATTTAAAAAAATAAATAAATAAAAATAAAAATAAAACTGAGGGCGCAAAAAACCCTTGGTTGTCCGAGTTACATATGATACCCTCGGTTTTTGTAATTTTAAAAAAGATTAATAAAAATAAAAACAAAACCGAGGGTCGAAAAAAACCCTCGGTTTTCCAAGGGCACCGAGCTTGCCCTCGGTTTTATTAATTTTTTTAAAAATAATAATAACAAAAAATCGAGGGTATCATATGTGGCCCTCGGAAAACCGAGGGTTTTTTTCCCTCGAATATAATTCCCTCGTAAAATCCTCGGTATTGCTTTCGCTATGTTTGGCGGCAAAAATTGGCGCCGTATTTTCGATGAAAAAACCGAAGGAATGTATTTCCCTCGGGAAATACCGAGGGAAATTGTTGTCCTTCGATTTTTCCCTCGGAAGAAACTGAGGGAAGAATTTCAATCGGTTTTCCCCTCGAAAAACTGTTGTTTTTTTGTAATGATAATAAAATTGTTACAATATATTTTATAAATAGTAATCACATTATGTTGTAGCAATCGTGTTTTAATATACTACCACAAATAATAATAGTATAATGTTCAATAAGCCTCAATAAAGTAAATAGCGATAGAATTTTTATTGTCATCAAAGAAAAAAATACCTTGATATTATGAAAAAATTTCAACCCGACTAGGGATGGGATAGTTCAGCATCAACTCTCACTTTAAGATTTTTATCCACTAATTTACCTCGTTCCCACCCCCGCCTGGCTAAAATATGGTAACATTGTTCAAATTTGTCCATTATCTTGCTATTAACTAAGCACTTATCACATTATCAGCAGTTGGTGCGCGAGTTGTTTTTTTAAAAAGCGAGAATAATTTCGAGTGCAAACAGTATTTTGATTCCAAATTTATTTTTATTATTACATGCTAAACTAGCCATCCCACTTAGCTATACTATAATCCGATAAGCCACAACTTTTTTCTGTGATATGATTAATTTAATTAGTTATTGATGTCCTTTTCAGCCTCAGTTTATTTAGTGGCATTGACTGTATTTCTTAGTTGATCTATTTGAAAGAATTTTTGCTGTCATATTCGGTAGAAAGCTGAAATTGAAATCACAAATTAAAGATTGTTTAGTAAAATATTGTAGGAAAATTTGGCACTTAGTCCATCTATAGGAAATATAATTGATTAATTAAGCAGCGAATACATTATTCTAAGTTCATAATTTTTTAGTTCTTGTCAAGTAGTCAAAATCTATTAAGAAAACATGACCACAACACCCATAATATGACAACGAAAAATAGCCATTAAAAAGAAAAAAAAAAGCAACAACCGTTGTTGATCGGTGATCATTGTTATGTATTCCTTATCCGATAACATAATTGTTGTTATATACAATTTTATTTATTTAATACATATAATGAGATTTTTTTTTTTTTCTCTTTACTTGATAACATAACTCTTGATACGTGTTTCTTACCTATTACATATGACTAGTATTGTATCCTTGCATTGCATTGCATGTAAATTTTCTTATTTTGTTCTTATTTGAAATAAAAATAATTGAGTTTGAATGAATTAAAATATTTAATTAAGTTATTTTACTTATTTATAGTTAAATTATATGTATATATATATGTATATATGTATGTATGTATGTATGTATCATGTAATTATTATTTAATGATTGAATAGTATTGAAAATTGTATAACCCTGATTCATAAAGGGATTGTTATCAGACATAATATATATTATAAGTTATTACAAACTTTCTTGTACAAAATACATTTACAATTGTTACTACATTTATTTCTTTACATCGACGATCAATATTTTAAACTCCTACGATTGGTGACTATTGATATAGTAACATACCATTGGCCATGACTAAAAATCGGATTCTTCAGGAAAAGTGGAACTTGAGAGAGAGAGACTGTCCTTGACTTTTGTTGATCGTCTGACACGATCACAGAAACTTTTTGTCGTTGGAACTTGAAAGGCAACCTCGAATCAGGTGGCATGACAGTCATTTTAGGGATCAACACCAACTCACCTGCATTGTTTCCTTGAAAAATCTCAGCCTGTACCATATGATAGTCAAATTTTGTAACAACGAAACCTTTTCCATTACACAACCTAAGAAAATGATCGATATTTCTCAACAATAAGATTGCAGTTTCAATTTTCAGTTTGAGCTCATGGTTCGCCAATCCAAAATATTTGATGGTGTTTAAAAACTCCAATGAGTGGACATCCTGCAATATGTCAATATTTGAATCAAATTTGCACGTACTATCAGAGCTCAGATATACTTTACATTCTCCATCATTCAATGATGTCATATATTCATTAATTAAATTGACAACATCAAGTGTTGGAGCAAGAATAGCACATCCTTCCAAATAAACAAATCATTTAGTAGTTTTTCCAATGTGTGGATATGTGTTGCCACAATTGACGCAACATGGTCACCAACATCTTTTAATAATAAATTATTTGGGATATCAATTTGAACTACACCATCATTTGGTCCTTCAACTGTTTCATCTACTACTTATCCAGTCGACAAATTTTTTTAGTTCGACACAAATGGGATCTAAAATTTGATTTTCAAGCCTCATGTTCTTGGTCAGCCTCAAACTCTGCAATAAGTCCACAAATACGAAGAATTAATCGTCGTGTGAACTATGTCTTGTCCAGTGCCTTTTGGAATAACCGGTAAAATTTGACGAAAATCTCCACTTAGAACTAATATTTTGCCTCCAAATGAAAGCTGCCTATTAGAGATATTTTGTGATCTCATCATGTCTTTCAATATTTTATCAAGAGCTTCGAAACAATATTTATGCATCATTGGAGTTTCATCAAAAATTATGAGCTGCGCACTCCATTAATTCTGTAAGTGGAGTTTTATTAAAGACCAAACATGATGAATCTTGGTGGAGATTAAAAGGAAGCTATGCTGCTAGATGCTACATTCAGAATAATTTCACTATTAGATCTAATGGCCGCAGAAAGTATCTTCTAAATAAATATTTTACCGATCCCTCTGTATCCATAGATGAAAAATAAATCATCCTTGTTCGAATGTACTGTATCTATGACTTTATCATAAACGTTACGTTGATCAATGTTCAAATTATCAGCCTATTTACCATGCTCTTCGATGAGTGCATCACGATCATATTGGAATCCACGACCTTTGGAATTGGCATGAGAGGAAAGTACTTTAACTCTTTCTCATACTCTGCAATAAATTGTCAGCTTCGAGCAAAGTAAGGTTATGAATTTAAGTATCACTCATTTGAAAATCTGTAAAAAGAAAAAATACATTAAAATGGCATTAAAAATATTAGTAATAAAATTAAAAATAATTTATAGAGAATAAAACCAAATGTGAATAATTGCTACCTTTGAATTTTCTCAACTTTGTTGATTTTATAGAATGTCATCTGACAAATCTTCCTAACTTTTCTCCCAAACTTTTTTGGAAAGTGCTAAAAACTTTGATGCAAGCAAGGTTGCGAATAAAGATCTCGTGAAATGTGTTGATCTCGTGAAAGATCTCTCCTAGAAGATGAAAGTTCAATCTCATGACAGGTGGAGTTTTATACATGATTTCATAACCTAATATTCTCTATACCTCTGTGCATGGAGAATGAAACGACAATTATAATATATGTTGATCTCATCAATCTTTTTCTCCTCTGAATCCCCTTCCTTGCTCTTATAAAACATTGTGGTGACCTTTCGTTACCTTTGGTGACATATTTGAACAAATACTTGATAGATCTAGATTGTTTACACCATTCAATATTCAAATGAGCTCCATACTTTAGCAATAGATAATGATTATGTGGAACGATCCACCAGTTACATAACTGAACATCATTATTGTAATGGTTCTTCTAGTATTTCTACATCTATATAGTGGGTAACCATCGATTATCGACAGTAGTGGTATCAATAAACCTCTTTAGAGAATATTTTGTAAAATCTTCATCAGCCAAGCAAGGAGAAGGTTTCTGTAAATGACCACATGATCTATGAATCGTCAACTCCGATACAACAGAATAATATCTTGATCTTCATTTTCATTAGAAATCTCAATTGAAATGATTTGATCAATATATAGCACCAGTATTTGAGCATTTGTCTTACATTGATAGAAAATGAAGTGTGTACGTATGAAGAAGACCTCTCTTTTGGAATTCCATGGTGTAAATAACTAAAAGATTATAAATACAAACAAATGTTAATAATTTATTACTCTTAGATTAAATAAAATGAAAACATAAACTTTCCTTATACTCACTTGAAATATTTTTTGCAAAAATTTCATTAGCATGTAAATTTCTTATCAAATCATCCGACCTGGTTTTGAAAACCTTATAAATTATATAAGGCCTATATTTTGAGTTTAGATTCTTTTTATCAACAAAGTAAATAATCTCTAACCATTACACTTAATCCTGGGTTTGTGATTTTTGAGATAGTAACAAGATACTTTATTTTATGAGATTAATTAAAAATATATATATATTGAATTGTAATTATATTTAATAACAGATTTATAGTCAATAAGATAAATATTACGTTATATTGTATTGCAAATTTATTATACCTTAATTAAAAAAGTGGTAAAATTATTTTTGATACATAAATATGTTGATAGTGATTAAAACAATATTAAATAAAGAATTATTTCATGCGTGTTCATTTGAGTTGTGCTAAAATATGAACATGAGTTAACAATGTAATTAAAATTAAGGCTTCATATGAATACAAATTTAATAAAGAATTAATGCTATCATGATTAATGTGATTAGCAAGATTTATTCTAGAGGCGGTTCTTTTGGAAATGACTTGAATTTTGACCAAATCTGATGTGATAATGTTAATTTCACTCGGCGCAGAAGGCGCACAGATATTTTTCTTCAATCGTATTAAATAGAGCCACTCGTCTTCTTTGGTATGATATCTGACATAATTAGAAATCATTGGTTTAAATGTTTGAAGGAACAAAATAAAAAGATTATTATTATTATTATGATGATGATGATGATGATGATGATGATTCATCCAGAAAAAAACTAATCCTATTATTATTTTTTATAAGTCCTAATAATTATTATAAAAAATCTAATAATTATTTGATTTTTTTGGTTAAAAAAGTTTTAAATAAAATGAAATAATAAATAACTAATTATGGTTTCTATCCTCTCTCTCTCTCTCTCTCTCTCTCTCTCTCTCTCACACACACACACACACACACATATATATATATATATACTCAAATGATTTTATTATTTTTAATATTAATTAGGGTATATATCCTAATTATGTTAAGAAAATTCCTACATAATTAAAAAAAGATACTAATCCTAGGTGGTTTTTAATTAAAGAATATACTTATATTATCATTAATACTAATTAGGGTATCTAAAACAACGAAACACACCTCTTGACACCTTCACAAATATTACGATGCTTCGATGCTTTGTGTTTCCAACTTAACAAGTTGATCGATCGTATCGTGGTTACTGTTGGTCCAATTACACAACACGTATAAATACGTACATGCTCGGTGATATTTTTCTAGTGAAATCCAAGTAAAAATCACCCAATGTGCCTAAAATGATAGGATATGATTTTTTTTACACTATTATATTTTTTCTTTTTATTTTATTTTTTTAAATTAAAAAAAAGATAGAAAAAGCGTATTTATCGATCAATTACTAATTCTCGTGGTGCTGAAACAATGAAAAACACCTCGTGGCACCTTAAAAAAAAGACACTTCGTTGCTTTGCGTTTTCAACTATACAAGTTGATCAATCGTATCGTAATTACTGTTGGTCGAATTACACGACACGTGTAAATACGTACATGCTCGGTGATATTTTTCTAGTAAAATTCGGGTCGAAATCACCACACGTGCCTAAAATAATAGGATATATTTTATTATTACGCTATTATATTTTCTTTCTATTTTTTCCGATTTTTTAAATTAAAAGAAACCGATGGGAATTAGTTCCCCTCGGGATTTTCTGAGGGGATTAAATTCCCCTCAGGATTTACCGAGGGGAATTAGTCCCTCTAAAATAGAAAAAACATATTACTGATCAATTACTTAATTCTCATGATTCTAAAATAATGAAACACACCTCTTGGCACCTTCATAAAATTTACGACGCTTCGATGATTTTCGTTTCCTACTTAACAAGTTGATCGATTGTATCGTGGTTACTATAGGCGAATTACATGACACGTATAAATACGGCATGCTCGGTGATATTTTTCTAGTGAAACCCGGGTCAAAATCACTCACGTGCTTAAAATGATAGGATATAATTTTTTTTACGCTATTATATTTTTTTAATTAAAAAAACAGAAAAAGCGTATTTACCGATCAATTACTAATTCTCGTGATGCTAAAATAGTGAAACACACCTCGTGGCACATTCACAAGAAATACGACACTTCGTTGCTTTGCGTTTCCAACTAAACAAGTTGACCGATCGTATCATAGTTACTGTTGGTCGAATTATACGACACGTATAAATACATACATGCTCGGTGATATTTTTCTAGTGAAACCCGGGTAGAAATCACCCCACGTGCCTAAAATGATTGGATATGGTTTATTTTATGCTATTATATTTTTTTTCTATTTTTTATTTTATTTTTTTAATTGAAAAAAACTATGGAGAATTAGTTCCCCTTGGAAAGGGGATTAAATTCCCCCCGGGATTTACCGAGGGGAATTTGCTCCCCTCGATATTTTTAATTTTTTAAAAAAATAAAATAAATGGAAAAAACATAATTTACCGATAAATTACTAATTCTCGTTGTTCTAAAACAACAAAACACACTTCTTGGCACCTTCACAAAAATTACGACACTTCAATGCTTTGCATTTCCAACTTAACAAGTTGATCAATCGTATCGTGGTTACTGTTGGTCGAATTACACGATACGTGTAAATACGTACATGCTCGGTGATATTTTTCTAGTGAGACCTGGTCAAAATCACTCCACGTGGCTAAAATGATAAGATATGGTTTATTTTTACGCTATATATTTTTTTTCCAATTTTTTTAAATTAAAAGAAATAGAAAATGCATATTTCCAATCAATTACTAATTCTCGTGTTGCTAAAACAATTAAACAAACCTCGTGGTATCTTCACAAAAATACGACACTTCACTGTTTTGTGTTTCCAACTAAGTTGATCGATCGTATCGTAATTACTGTTGGTCGAATTACACGACACGTGTAAATACGTTAATGCTCGGTGATATTTTTCTAGTGAGATTTGGGTCGAAATTACCATACGTGCCTAAAATGATAGGATATGATTTATTTTTACACTATTATATATATATATATATATATATATATATATATATATATATATATATATATTTATTTATTTATTTATTTAATTAAAAGAAACCGAGGGGTAGATGCCCTCGGTAAATATCCACTCGAAAAGCCTTTCGTATTACTTTAAGTAATAATAGCGGCAAACATTGGCGTCGTGTTTTCGAAAAATATTCCAAAGTGAGCATTACCCTCGGTAATAATTTCCGTCGATAATCCCCTCGAAATTTTCGAGGATAATATTTTACTAAATATTCCCCTCGAGAAAGTACTTTTTTTTTGTGTGTGTAGTGATGCACCATATCAACATTGATACTAAATGTGTGATTTATATTTACTATTTTTAGTAATGCATAATACCTTTTATAAGAAAAAAAATATTGTATGAACACAAAGATACAATCAATTAAGTTTTTGTTATAAATATTTGAGTGAGTTTTATCTGAAACTAACACTTTTAGAAAAATAAAATGATATATTACACAATATATTTAAAAGAAAATTCTACAATGCCCCTAATTTACATATTGTATTTTAAACCATTAGATCATTTCACTGCATAAAAATTACAACATATATATATATAATATCATAATTATAAATATGTGTTAAAATAACACAAATTCATTTTATCCTTCGAAACTCAAGTTGTACGGCGGATTCATAAGTGCTTTTCTTTTCTAGGAGAGAATATATAAGTGCTCTATAGTTGTCAAGATTCTTTTATCACTGCACATAATTGACATTACAACTATAAAAATATAAAATTGAAAAAACATATTCTAATGTCTTTCCTTTCTCAGAATTGGAAGATTATAGTCAAAAGTAGAATCGATTAAAATAGAATCTCCATTAGAAGTAGATTATCGTCTTTAGTAGTAGTGTTACCTATTAAGCATAGGAGGCTTATTTGCTTACGGGTGTAAAAAAAATTTATTAAGTCATTAAAGATCTCTCGGAACAAGATAAATGATATTCTAATTATATTGATATAAAAACAACCTAATATTCTTATTATTATGTTATGTGGCATATAAATCTTCCACACTTCGTTTGCTAAGTAAATTTTTTTGGTATTTTGATGTCATTCGAGTCAAATATATACACAATTTAATATAGGGATGATTGTTTTTTAGGTAAAAATATTTTTTTAGTCCCGTAAGTGACCACTCTTTGACATTTAGTCCGGTTTTTGGTCACAGTTGAAAATTAGTCCACTAAGTGGACTAATTGCTGAATTTTTGTCCAGTGACCGCCTAGAGCAGGTCACTAGACCAAAAATCAGCATTGAGTTCACTTAGTGGACTAATTTTCAAGTGTGATTCAAAACCGAACTAAAAGTCAAAGAGTGGTTACTTATCGGACTAAAAAAATAATTTTAGGTTTTTGGCGAGTAAGTGTAATTATGAGGCAAATGTCCAAAAAAATATGATATAGGTAAAAATAAAAATGAAATATCTGGGAGAAAAAAATCCCTATTTATTTTTATTTTTAATTTTAGATTGTAGGTTTTTATTTTATTCTATTACTTATTTATAACTTGTAGGTTTTTATTCTATTGCTTATTTATCAAAATGTTCGAACACATTAGTTTTGTTCGAGAAACCAGAGACGAACACCTCTATTTTGCATTTATTTTTTATCTTTTACCGCCTAGATCTATCACTTACCTTTCACCACCCACCAGCGTTTTTTCTTCTTCCTGTTTGGAGGTGGCACAATGACGACACCTAAGGCGGTGGCGACGACGATGTGATGGGCGACGCTAATGGAAGAGTTGGAGTGGTGGTGGAGGGTTGAAGGAGATGATATCTGTTGGGTATTTAGTATTTGTGGGATATTTTTGACATTTTTGTTGAGTTTTTTTATTGAGTGAACTCGTAAATAAATGGGGTGCGTATATTCGCTCTCTAAAACAAATTAAATGTAAATAACTCCACTTTTATATATTATGAAATAGTTTTTTGCAGATTACATTATACATCTAATTATAATTTATCTTATTATCATCACACATATAAATAGTTTTAACTAAGCAAAAAAATTTTTTTTTAGTCCGGTAAGTGGCCACTCTTTGACTTTTAGTCCGGTTTCAGATCACACTTGAAAATTAGTCCACTAAGTGGACTAAATGCTGATTTTTGGTCCAGTGACCTTCAGTTTTCGATTTTTTCGGTAAAGATGACCTGTTCTAGGCAGTCACTGGACCGAAAATCAATATTCCTGTTCTAGGCAGTCACTGGACCGAAAATCAATATTTAGTCCACTTAGTGGACTAATTTTCAAGTGTGACAAAAAACTGGACTAATATCAAAGAGTGGTCACTTACCGGACTAAAAAAATATTTTTGTTACATCCTAAAGTATCTTGAAATGTGGACTTTACCTCCTGATCTATATTTTCTTTTAAATTACCTTCTAATGTTTGCGTTTTTTCAAAATTGCCCCCTAAAGAAAAATTCAGGCAAAAAATACGACGGCCGACAGGCACGTTGCATACATGCGTGCATGTAATGTGCCTATCGGCCGTCGTGTTTTTTGCCTGAATTTTTCTTTAGGAGACAATTTCGAAAAAACGCAAACATTAGGAGGTAATTTAAAAGAAAAATAGATTAGAAGGTAAAGTTCAAGTTTCAAAATACTTTAGGAGGCAAAAAAAAGTTATCCCTTTAATATATTTGTCTAATTTAACAATTTTTTTATTATATATTATTTAATTCAATATCTTCTTTTTATTCAAGTCACATATAATTAGAAAATATACATTAGTTATCTTAATTATTAAAAAGAAAAATTGTGAAAGCATACAAATGTAAGATTATTTAATAATAATTATTGATTAAATGCAAGTACAATGCTGACACGGGTGTGTGGAGAATATGACACATTTTAAATTTTTCTGAATAATGTAACTAAAAATTACTAACAAATTTAGTTCAAATTTTAAAATATAAAATTATGTTATGATCGTTGGTAAATAGTATGTAATTAAGAATTTTTAACGAGTCCAATCTAAACATACAAATATAAAATTATTTAATAAAGTTAATAGTTATTGATTAGACATCAATACAATGTGATGGGGTTGAGAATATGACATATTTTGATTTTATTCTAAGTACGTAACAAAAACTAACTAAAGAATCTAATCTCAATATTATAATATAAAATTATTTAATACTTATTATTATTAATTAACAATGATTATAAACTGATACAAGACACATATTGAAAACATGACATCTTTTAAAATTTTATAAATGTGTCAATTAAATTATAAATGAAATTATTGTAAGCATTAAAATACAAGATTACTTAACAACAATTACAAATAAATAATAATAAGACACGATAGAAAATACTACAGAAAAACAGCGGATACCGAGGGATTTATCTCTTGATTTGGTTACCATCGGTGATTCACTTGGTGTATTGACACCAATGTTTGTCCCCACTATTATCGAAGGTAACACCGAGGGCATTTCGAGAGAATTGGTACCGAGGTATTTAAATGAAAAAAAAATGTTGAGGGGATTTCAATTCCCACGGTAATGCCAAGAGCATTTTTTTCTTCGATAATTTTGAAAATTAATGAAGAAAAAATGAGGACTTCAAAATGTTCTCGGTATTACCGAGAGTAAAAAATACCCTCAGTATTTTTTTTAATTTCAAAAAACCAAAAAATAAAATAAAAAGAATATGTATTAGCATTAAATGTAATACTAAATAAAATAAATTTAATCTCATTATTCTTATTTAAAGATACAATGTAGTTATTTTTCTTATTTTATAATAATAAAAACTACTAATTGATTGATAGTTATTTTTTTTCTTTTAAAGTTTATTGAATAAAATTACTGAGGGTTCAAAATGCCCTCGGTGTTTTTTTAATTTTAAAAAATGTAATAGCATGAGATGTGTACTGAATAAAATAAATATAATCTCATTATTTTTTTTAATACCGTGTACTTGTTTTCCTTATTTTAGAATCATAAAGAATATTAACTGGACATAAATTATATTTTTTTAATTTCTTTTTTTTAATAAAATGAAAAAATACCAAGGCTTTGAAATGCCCCCTTTAATTTTAAAAAATAAATAAAATTGAACAAGAGTTATTCTATCAGTCATCATTTTTTGTTGTTCCATATAATTACTTTTAAATAAGAATACTTAATATACAATTCATATTTATTTAATAACAATAACATTTTTTTACAAATTTATTTTTTATTTTAACTTTTTATTGTCTAGATTTTATAATATCTTAATTCAATATATATAATTTTCAATACATTTAAATAATAATATACAATTATAATATAATTATTTATAAATATAATTTACAACTTTAGATGATATATGTACATGTATTACACGTGGTTAGCGGTTAGACCACCACACCATCACCTTTGAAGCCATGGTTTCATTCCCCTTGACAACATATTGGGAGGATTAAATGGCCATGGTTGCGAGATGGGTGGAGGCGGGTTGGGGGTCGGTATTATTAAAAGAAATATATTAAATAAATGGGACAATTCCCATATACCCCATGAAAGAGATATTTTATCTCAAAAACTCTAGTGAAAATATAACTTCTCATTTAATCCAAACTTTACATAAAAGTACTAATTTATTCTCATTAATTTTTTCTTTATTTCAATTTTCTTCGACAATCACCGCAGCATGTAGAATTCCATACTATATCTTGAAATTATATACTACTTCGTAAAATTTCTAAATCGTGAAATTTCATACTATATCATGGAATTACATACTATTTCGTGAAATTCCATACTACTTTGTGAAATTTCAATATCGTAAAATTCCATACAACTTTGCAAAGTTCGATAATTTGTGAGAAAAAATCCATACTACATCGTGAAATTACATACTATTTGGTGAAATTTCATACTACTTCGTGAAATTTTTATATCGTAAAATTTCATACTATTTTATAAAATTCGATAATTTGTGAAAATTCACACTACATTGTGGGATATAATACTTCTATTTCTCATAACCATACTACATATTTGAATTTCATATTTCAAATTACTTCGTCAATTTTAACACTAATTCATGTTATTTCAAATGTATTCGTTAAATTTCATATTAGTCCAGCCAGATTTTAGACTACATCATGGAATTCATATTACTTCATCAATTCTTTACTAATTCATTGAATTTCATACCCATCTGTTAAATTTCATACAAATTCTATAAATTTCATACTAGCCATGTTAGAATCCATACTACTTTGTCAATTTCGTATTTAAAAACCTAATAAATTCCAAGAATAGACATCTAACTAAGATTGAATCAATCAAGTTATGCAGAACAACATGAATAATGAAATCGAATTTCTTAAAAAAAAAACTCGTAAACTCTGTACCAAAACAAGTGCTTGAATAAATTAATAAACTCCATCTTCTTCAATTTATACACAAGGTCATCGCAACCACCGTCAATGCTAGTCAGTCCATCTCCGATTCCAAACAACATCCAATCGAGGAAGCTAAACCACATTCAACGATGTATCAGAAAAGAATCGATCGAGGAGCAAGTTCGCCAATCAACCCCTTCCACGTGCCGTCGCAGTTTACGATGGGTGAAATGACCGATAGACTCGCCTTGATAACAAGACCCGATTCCATGACCTACACATGATGGGGCACACTGGAAAATGCGCAAAAAATGGAAGACGCACTATGGCAAAAAAAAAGTGAAAAAATCGCAACTTTGAACAGAAAATTGAAAGTGTTTCTGAACTTCGATTGTGTTGCAACTTCACATGCCCACATGAGAAATTGTCTAAACCCAATGGTGCGGCGCGTGCGGCGATTGGGTGGTTAGAATCCTTAGCATTTATTAGGTAAATCAAATATTGAGGGAATAATCCCTCGGTATTTTACTTCTTCTTCTTTTTATTTATTGAGGTGCGGTTTAATGATACAACTTATTTTTCATTTTAGGCCAGTCTTGTAACACGTATGTTAAAGTAGTATTATCATATTGTTTAGTTGTGTCTATCACGAGTTTGTAAGTTAACTTGTATAGTATGTGTTGGAAAATATTGCTGCAAATAATAAAATCAATCAAATAGCAGGTAAAAAATTAAATAAATAAATAACAAAATTTAGGTAAAAAGGAAAAGAGCCTGTATTGAGGCGCGCAAAAACGCTGTCCTAAGAAGAGATACGCCCTCTCCACACAAAGTATGGTAGCGTTCTTTTCCCAAGATACAACAATTCAAGAGAAGTTTTTGTAGTGGTAAGAACTCTTCTAAACGAACCGGTCATCGTCCTCATTTTTTCAACTTTAGTAGTTATATACATATCAATATAAATATTTATTCATTATATAAAGATATGAGTATAATATAATACTTTATTTTGTAGTAATATAATGAAGAAGAATACTTGAAAGCTTGTATGAGATTTTATGAAGATAAAGAGAAATTTTATTAGTAAGAATAGGAGTTTGTGTAAATGATAAGAAGTGTGTATTCTTACAAATGAATCATTAATTTATACAGAAAAATTTCTAAAAGTTTTAAAATCATAATATTAAAAGCTATTAAAAGTCATTGGTACGAAATCAATTTCATTTAACCATTTCACTACACAAATGTCTATATACATGCTTGTATTTCAAAAGTCATTTTGAATCAAGTCAAAATATATAACCTCTACACAATAAATTTGTAATTCAAAATTAGTAACCCCACAACAATTCAAAATTAAATTCATTGAGTTATAATATATTTAAATATAAATTATATTTTTAAAATTAAATTAATATTTTCAATAGCACGTATAAAACTATCATCAAATAAATAAACCATCAAATCAAAAAAGGGATGTTTGATGACATAAGACAAGCAACTTTCTTACGCATAGCACAATACATAGAAGAGTTTGGTTAATTCAATTTAAGTTCAATTTCTTTAATTTGCTCACTGAAAAAAAAAAGTAAGTAGTTAACTTCGCATAAGAATCGCAATGGTGTTTGCAGTTCAGCATTTTTCGTGGGCATCAGAACATCGACTAAATTCTCTATATATCAATAGTGCTTTTAAGTATATAATTCTAATATTTTAATTAAATAAAAAAATATGATTCATCCTTTAATTAGATCTAAAATACATAAATGACTTTAAATATACAAATAAAGACACAATTATCATTTGAACTTAAATTCACACACACTTATATATATATAGAGAGAGAGAGGGGGGGGCATATTTGATATTACTTCATTCATTAATTAAACATATATTTAAATTGGCATATTTGATATTACTTTATTCATTAATTAAACATGTCTTGTGAGATTCAAGATTACAAAGAATTCGAAAGAGATATATTAATTTACTTCGATAGTTAATTATAACATGGCTCGTGAGATTCAAGATTACCAAGAATTTGTAAGAGATAATATTTTTCTTCCATAGGAAGAAGAAACAAAGGACAAAAGAGAAAAAGGATGAGTCACCTCAACTGGACTTTTGATCCTAAGTAGCATAACTTTTATCTTTGAGAATCTTAACAACTTAATTAATAAGCAATCATGAGAAAAAGCCGATCTTATTGAATAATTTAACATATTAATACTAAAAACCACCTTTTATTGAACCACAGGCAATTAAGAATATATAATGTGCACACATATGTTGTACTTTTTGGTTTGTATACATTTTATTCTTAATTAGTTAAGAGCCGTTTATAGATGATTTGTTAGTTTATTGAAAGGCCGTTTGGAAGTTTGGTTTCATCTATATGTAGTTACGAATTTCGACTCCAAAAGAGACTCCATTTCTTCTGAGGTGCACTAATTAATTTAAGCATGCTTAAATTTAAGCGCCCCACGAGCTAAATAAATTAAGTCCAAAGATCACATTCAAGGTATAAATTTAAGCATCCCACGAGAGTTTATTATGGGTTGTCGTTGAGCCCACCAAAGTTTATTAAAATATTATGCTCCTATAAAACTTGAAATAGGTATAGAGTTATTAACTAGGGCCAATTCTAAATGATTCATTTGAGTGCAGAAAAAATGTGTTTAGTGATGCTTGTAAGCGCCGCTGGATACATTACTTACACATTTGAAAGTGTCATGAAATATATTGCGAACTTTGAAATTTAAATGGCCCGTTTGAATTTATATTTATTGAAATCTTGAATCTTTTTATTCAGATTTTGGGTATTTGAAATTTTGTATATAATAAGAATTTATTTGTCGTAGGATTAAAACTCTTACTATTTTACTATAGATATTAACTTATGTTTAAAAAGATGATAATATATTATTATATTGTACTTGATATTAAATTATGTATTGATATTATATTTAGTAGTATTTAATTATGATATGTTGTTATATTGTATTTGATATCATGTTTAGCAGTATTTAAATAGTCTTTTAAATTAATGATGATAAAATGAAATAATGTCGAAGTAAATTAATATAAGATATGTTAGATATAAGAAGTTGTTGGATGAATATTAAAATTTAAATTAAAACAAACAGTGAAATGTGAAAACCCTAACCCAAACACGCCCCAAAATAATTCATGATATAAGATTTATGTGCAAGTAAAATTCATTAATTTCTCTCTCTCTTTCTCTTTTTAAATCAAATGCATTATTATTTAGTGTAATTAAAGTTCTAATGTATTTTACATTTCTAGTTTTTATAAAACTGATTACAAACTATTTTATTATTATTTTTTTAGATTTTGTTATATATCCCTAACCATGTGAATAATTTTGTTTGCCCAAATCAGAGTTTGGTTAAATCACAATTAGGAGTGTTTTTATTTTCAATAAATCTATACGGATCCAGAGCAATGAAATAATTTTAGGTAAGTTAATCACTTTCTTAATTTTATATTTACTTATTTGTCATTATTATGGATAGAAATCAGATATAACTTATTATTTATGGAACACAAAATTAAATGAAACAATTATAAATATATAAAACTACTCAAACAATAGATTTTCTCCTAATTTAACTCTCTTTCCTTTTTATCATTATTTTTTATTTTATTTATAGACATTATCATTAATATTGTTGAGTTTCGTTTCTTTCTTTTCTTAAAGATACTTTTATTAATATTGTTGAGAAAATATATAATTTGAACTTGAACTTATATTGATATATTTGCAACTTAATTAAATAATTTAACACATTAAGATCATTTAATATTTATTTTACTTTTAATATTGATTGCTAACTTACTAACAGTTTGCCGTAAAAACTATAAAATATTAATTTATTTTAATATCTAGGGTTAAAGTTATTATTATTATTATTATTATTATTATTATTATTATTATTTTATTTAGATTTTATTGAAAATATATATAAAACATCACAATTTATTTCTCATTATTAACGACCTATGGACATTTTTGTCCAAATAAATAGGAAAAAAGGCATCGACCAAATATCACGCTAGGCAGTAAGCTTTAGCGCCTTAGGGGCGAAAATCGAATTGGATATAGAAATTTTATAAGTGTTTCTAAGCATAATATAATCATTTTTTTTTATCTATTTATTAAATAGTCTGTGATTTTAGTTGGTTATTTCCACATTCTTAAAAAAACTACATGAATTGCTTTGGGTAATAATTTAATACTCCCTCCGTCCCAAATAATAGTCCTGCGGTTAATATCACACAGATTAAGAAATGAGTAGTTTATATAGTTAAGTCATTAATTTAGTTAGTGTTTTTCAATTATACCCTTCTTGAGTTTATTAATGTAATGCTTATAGAAATCGAATTAGTATATTTATTATTGGAATAATAAGATTTTACATTGTAATCATCAATTTTCAATTTACCATGTAGAATACTAGTTTCAATAATATTAATTAAGGGTATGTATAGAAATGAAAATTTAATGATATGTTAAATATAGTAACTGGACTATCTTTATGGAACAGATGAAGTAACATATTAAAGATTTTTGAATCAATATTCTATTAATATATTTGTGTTCAGCAATTTATACAAATATAATTGCAAGTTGCTCTTGTTATTGTAAATTTTGAGCACACGTGGATACAAGAAAATAAAATTATGAATGAATGGTGTTGTACCATTATTGCGCAATAACTTTGTTAATATTGAAATAACTTTGGATATAACATAATTTTTATTGGAATTATAATATATTCAACTGTATAAGAAAATTATCTTGCTATATAATATATTCAGTGTTAGAAATATAACACTTTATTAAATATATAAATATTAGTAGTTTTTTTTTATTAATAGTGTGTCATAAACTCAACATATAATAATTTAAAAGCAATTAGGTTCAATTTTTTTTTTGTGTGTATATATAAAATAGTTACATAAATATAAAACTCTAAATAATAATTTAATAAGTTTGATATAAAATAAATAACTATCACCAGTAAATTATGAGTTAATAAAGATATAATTACTTTTATACACTTATGTAATATAAAAAAATATAATCTAAACTATCCGAGGGAATAACAGAAATAAATTATATGTCATCTAATATAATAGTTTAATAGAATTTTTTAATTTATTGATTAAATAATTATTAATGAATATTGTGTGATTTTAAAATCCATAGTATTGTATTCTCAATTTTGAATTCTATAAAATTATAGTATACTCAATTTCATGATTCTCACGGATTTTATTAAATGATGTATTTTTATGTATTTGACAGTTAAAGATATATTTACATAATTCCCTACCAGTTTTATTATAATCGATTTTTTATTTTTATCTAATTTCCAAATATTTTATATTATTTTATAAAATTTTCTATGTTTTAGGGTATTTTTATTTTAAAATATATTGAATAATTATTTAAATTAAAAAATACTTTTTTATTTAACTGACTTCTTAATTTTTATATCTATTTATTTATAAACTTTTTGATTTTTTTATTTATTAAATAAAATCATAATGAAATGGTCAATATTTTATAATTGGCGTTGGAAATAAATAAAACAATCAATATTACTTGTTATTTTGTATTTTAGATTTATTAAATAAATATTTAGATATTATAATATTTTCATACATATCATATAATATTTAAAGAAATATATTGGATATGGATAGAAAATAAATATTTTTTTACTATTAATAATTTAGTTTATTTATTATAGTAAAATTATAATTATAATTATAATTTGATATTATTTCTTACGAGTAAATTGCTCAATATAGCATCACTCTTTGACCATGCAACGCATATGAGAAGAATCTTTAGAACTACTAACTAATCATATTGCTTTGAGGCAATGAAAATAATACTAACTTCACAATTAATCTATGATCAGGTTATTGACATTATAGAGCACCATATGCTATTCCCATCATCTAGATAAACATTTGATGAACTACAAAATTTACATTTGTTAAGATTTAGCTATCTATTAATGTTTATAAATGTACATTTGTTAAAATAAATATAAAAAATTATTTTTACCTAAAATAAATATTTAACACATTTATAATATTCTTCCCATTCAGAAGTGTACAGTGTATAATATGCCCCGATGTAGCTAATAATTTGGAGAGGTTATGTCATGGGCCCCCATAAAATGGGAATTATGGGTTTGAGAATATTAAATGCTTGGTTAAGTTTTCACCAGGAAGCCCAAACTCATTAAATACTGGTTAAATAACCTAAATTCTTAGTAGCCGAGCCCAGCCCTCCAGACAAACTGGTGCATGCTATGCTATATATGCTATAATTCTTTGTGTGAAACTGTTCGACTTCATTTTTTCTCTGTATATTTTTATTACCCACCCTTTACTCCACCCTACTAATCTCACTCCACTACAATAAGACTGAGGCTATTTCAGTAGTCTGCATTTTAGTGTCAAATTTGCACTAAATTAGTATAGAATTTATCCATCAATTTTAATAATATACACTAAATTCTATATATAAATAAAAAATTCACAATAATTATTCGATAATTTTAAAAATGTCAAAATCACGTACTAAAAATTACACTATTATCGAATATCGACACTTTTGTATCTTCTATCTTGTTATTTAAAAAGATTGAATTATGGACATAAATTAAACCAAAATCAATTTTGGATAATTATCAAATTAAACACTAAAGTAAACACGTAAGATAATTTTACGTGTGGTATTTTAAATCTCTTTGTATTTTTTTATAAAATTAAACACCAAATTAGTTAAAAAAATTTATCATATTAAAAATAATTCAAACATGAAAAACTAATAAATACGTATATTAGTATTAATTTACAAATTACCAATACTTTTGAACTTATAGTATTATGAAATTTTACATTATACATTTTTTCAAAAAAATTAAATTATGTACAATTGAATTATATTTAATATTAAAATCTATAATAGTATCTAAAAATTAAAAATATATATATAATTTTTATAACTAATAAAAAACATACCTTACATTTAAGTAAAGAGAAAAAATAAATAGCACAAAGAATAGTGTCACGCTAAGAAAATAGAAAAATAGTGCAAAATATGGCGCATTACTGGAGAACAAATCTTGTTTTATTATACAATTCTGCGTTATTTTGTAGGATTGTTGGAGATTGTCTCACAAAATATCCTTAATTAGTGGGGATCTTTATTGAATTATTTAGAATGTTTTAAAATCCACACCAACAACTGGTCTTACTATCAATTTAATCGGTCTCATAAAAATATGATGTGGGCACGTGATTTGTTAAATGCTATTGCAAGTTTGTGATTGTTGGAGAAAAAGAGATTTGCAATGTTGTTTTTGGTAACTTTGTCTCAATATTTCAAAAATAGAAAGTTCGTTATTTTCATAAACGAGCTTCACATTTTTAATTGACGTTACGAATAGATGGACGTGGTATGTTCACTTTCACAAATTCATGTTTGGATGAGTGAGAAATCAATAACCAAAGTTTGACATTTAAGAAATGAATTTGAAAATTGAAGAGATAGAAGGAGTTCCATTTGGGAAATGGAAAGTCCCACATAAGTAGACCCATTTATAGATAGTTTTATTAAATGAAGTGAGATGGGTATTGGTTACAAGTTGAGTGGGGAAAAGAGTCCCACACGCGCGCCACCACTGCTCGATCGGCCTGCCCCCGCCCCTGATAGGCTTTGGCCTTATATTTTGAACTTTTTCCAGAACCTTCCAGTATTTCTTGTGGAGTACGACCAGGAGTTTGACTTGTATCAGGAATCCTAATTCCTGCGATTTACTTCCTCGTTTAAGGATTATCTCCCAACTATAAATACTACCCCCTATGCAGTATAAATTCGTAGACAAGAAAATCATCAGCATACATATATCTCACATTTTCTCTCACTGCCTCACGCATCATGTAGTTCGCAATTAGGATTTTGCCTAGTTGTCTGCATAGTTCTCGTTCGCTAAGGTGACTAGATTGACTGCTCCTTTCGGCTCCTTTCGGCTCCTTTGTTGTTGTATCTTGGGAGATTCGTTACCAAAGACCCGTGAGCACTACGTACGGGGCAACAAGAATCTTAAGAAAAGAGTTCGCTCGCTTCGACACTCTTCCTCTTTCTGTTTATATTTGTTGATATTTATTATTGATCTCTATTAGTTTGAATTATCCCTCAATGCTATCCCAATTTTATTATTTTATCCCCAATAAACTTAATATTCTTGTTTTTAATTTGAACTAATTGATAACACTTCTACTTTAAATAACTCTATGTTGCCTGCTTCGACCAACGCGATTGCACCCGCTCTGACGAATTCAACTATAAATGCACAAACGAATTCTTCTATGCCTTTGAATGGAACTGGTTCAGTCTTTTATGGACCTTTCACTGGTGTACCGAATATTTCTGCGTATACTTTCTCATCTGGATCTGGATTAATCCCATTTGATTCTGCGATACCTGCTTCTATTGCTGCCCATGCTAAACATTCTGAAAATTTTAATGGAAGTAATTGTGAAACCTGTTAGCAAAGACGGCCTTTTATCTAACCACTTTGAACTTGTCTCGATACTAAATCGATGTTGCACATGTTGTAACTGAAAACAATACAAGTTTCGATTGTAGAGTCTCTCTTGAGGCGTGGACATAAGAGGGCTATCTTTTCAAGCATTATATCCTGAATGGATTAGACATTGCGTTGTATGGGGTTATGGGGTGTACAGTTTAATCAAAAGTACTGTTAAGGAACTCTGGGATTCTTTGAAAAATAAGTACAAGATCGATGATGTCGGCACTAAAATGTTTATTGTCGGGCATTTTCTAGAGTTTGTCAAGGTAAACTCTAAGACTATGATGAATCAACTCTTGAAGTTGAAAATGATATTGCAAAGATTACAATCTGAATGTATGCATATTTGTGAAGACTTACAAGTGGCTACTATCATTGAGAAGCTGCCACCGAGTTGGAGAGAATTCAAGAACTATCTGAAGCATAAGCAAACACAAAAAAAAAATAGCAGTTTTTCGAGGGAAAAACGAGGGGAATAATTCCCTCGAAAAATACCGAGGGAAAAAACGAAGGATAAAAATTTCATTCGGTTCTTTCCGAGGGCACAAATTTAATCATATTTTGTGAATCTTCTCCTTTTGCTGATGAACAAGTTTCTAGCTTGATCTTATTTGTATTTCAAAAGATCGACGTGAATGCTCTTAAAATTATTTTGCTTGATGCGTTGCTCAGTGTTCCAATATTAGGACCATCATTTATTGTAATCGTTGACAGGTAGTTAGGGGGCAAAGCAAAAGAATCTTATAGTTTGGGGTGTAAAGTGCAAAAAATCTTATATATATATATATATATATATATATATATATATTATATATTATATATTATATATATATATAATAAAATCTGTAAAAAGATGAAGACAATATGGATTAAAAAGATCCAATCTTTATATTTCACCTCTTTGAGCGATTTTGACGTAGTCATTAACTTGGGTTAAGGGGGTTTGTTTTCATTGACTTCACCTAAAGTAATGTTGGTTATAATGTCACAGTCATGAAAAGAAACACGGATCAAGTCACTAAAACATTAAGTGTATTTTTATATTTTTTAGGTCTTTTTTTTAGGCATTTTCTAGAAATTTAAATAACATAAATATTAAATTTTTGTTTTAAAAATTTTATATTTGAATAAGATATATAATTTTTATCTTATACTCACACACACACAAAGTTGTCAATACAATCCCAAATAAAAAAAAATCATAAATTTCCAATTAATATTTATAATTTTTAAATATAAATATTGTCAATACATCTTTTATATTATTAAATTTATTAAACACATGACTAAGTATTATGTAAATTATTATAATACGAAAAAATAAAATTATCATTCAATATTATTATTTGTATAAAAAGTGTGATTAAATACTATATTAATCATGAGTACATTAATTATTATATAAGATTATAATTATCGAATGATTAATATAATTAAAATCTTATAATATCAAGATTTTAATTATATTAATCATTCGATAATTATAATCTTATATAATAATGTACTCATGATTAATATAGTATTTAATCACACTTTTTATACAAATAATAATATCGAATGATAATTTTATTTTCGTATCATAATATTATAATGCATATACGAAATACACCTTTATTTTATTTTGTTCAATCATAATACATAATAATATATTATTATGTTACTTAACCTAATAATTTACATAATAATTAGTCATGTGTTTAATATTTAATAATATAAAAGATGTATTGACAATATTTATATTTAAAAAATTATAAATATTAATTGGAAATTTATGATTTTTTTTTATTGGAATTGTATTGACAACTTTGTGTGTGTGTGAGTATAAGATAAAAATTATATATCTTATTCAAATATAAAATTTTAAAACAAAAATTTAATATTTATGTTATTTTAATTTGCCCCCAAACTATAAGATTCTTTCACTTTGCCCCTCCAACTGCCCGTCGATGGAATTTAGAAGGAATATTCCGCCGGAAATAAAGTTTGGGGGCAACGTCGAAAATTATTGTACATCAGGGGGCAAAGTGGAACAAAAAATACTTCGGGGGGTAAAGTG